>OY757912.1:56936424-56988924 GCA_963585895.1 Sepioteuthis lessoniana
ATTATTGTCGAACTCGAGAGCCTTCACGGAACTTCGAATCGAACCCTTTATTTAATCCACGGGAACAGACTGTTCTAATTCCGTAGACCATAGCCGGGCACAAGTGATAAGCTCTAATAAGTATTCCTTATTATTTTTACCTGTAGTCGGGATTGAACCCGAAACCTCCAAATGATTTCTCTTAGGAGTGCATTAATGAAACGCCTATATTCTGCTGGACAATTCAGAGGGAATTTTTGGGACTTATAAACCAAATGTTTTTATCAACACTATTAATAACTACTTATTCAAGTATGTACAATTTTTTTTACCTCAGCTCATATTGCATTTTTCTATCTAGCCTTTTTGATTTAATGTATTTGTAAAATGAAACGAAAAAATGAAAATTTTTTTACTCATTTTAGTTTCGTTAATGGCATTGTGTTTCAAATCAGTGTGATGAAATGTTCGAAAATCTATTTTAAAAATTTATCGTATTTCCTTAAAAATGGTTTGTATTCAGTTTTCCTCTTAGGCCAGTTGCAATATAAAAAAATGGGGTGTAATAGTTAAAGCGATGGACTGTGAAATCGTAGTAAGCGAGTTCGAATTCCAGTCGCGCTATTACGTTCACTTTTGGACAAATACCCCTGGGAAAAATATGAACCTTCTTATCCTCCCAGATATGGATTAAATAGTACCACTACTGTTCTTTTAGGAGAATGTCTTTGGCATTAAATAACCTTACAAAGGTTGATATACCATTAAACAAGGAAACCAAACCAATATCAAAATTAATGGGCCTAGTCTGCCCTACTATTTAACCATAACTGAAAGGAGAATAGTAGGATTTATACTTTTCCCAAGGGATTTCAACTCGGGTCACCGTGTCCATTTCCTACGACGATAACTATTAGACCGTAAGTGCCTCCTAAAAATTAGCATAACTCAGATTTGCTACTATGCCACAAGTATGGAATATCTGGTGAGGGTCGAACTCACCTTTCAGTAGCAATGGATCTGCGTGACTAGTTTGTTAACCATTACACCACGATGGGTCAACGATATATAGTGACTGAAACTTCTTCATAGAAGAAGGCCATCTAGTCAATCCGGAAAAGAGCGCTCATAGGTACGTATGTGGCTCCACACCAAATTCATCTTGCAAGCTCATCTGCATATGTGACAAGCAAAAGACCTGTCTTTGGAATTGATATTAACCCCATGTACTCTCATATAGCTTCACAGTCTTGCAGCAGATTCACATAGTTAATCATAGAATTAACACGAATTACCGGTTGGTTGCCGAGAAAGGACCTGTGTAAAATCCTTTTGCGATTGTTTGCTGTCATGAGATCGCATATAACTAGTAATCCGGCTTTGGACAAATAGACTCCACAATAATATTCAGGCCGAAAAGTGTTTTGGACCACTTTTAATGATGACGTGCAATGATTGATAAAAAATATTATACTATATCATTCGCGAGTATTTCTGCGTCATATTGAAGAGATTGTATTGCACAAATCTATTGTCACAGTATATACGTTGCTTCATTTAACCATTTGCCTATGCAACTGGGGATATAGAATACATTGACTGCATCTCTGCAGAGGAGTAAGACTTCCCCAACGGGTATTCTGGATACTAAACTATCCAATGGTGAGGTTCCAGTAATGCCAGAGCTTTGGGGAATGCGGAGTACCCCTTTATTGCTATAGCTCCCATGCCCGAGGTCCCATCTATGAGTCAAATAGAACAAAACTGTGTTGATTGAGATGGGACTATTTTTGCATTTAAACTGCGTATTTATTCTAAACTGAATTGTTTAAAGTAGAACTGTTTTGGCATTTAAACTGAGAGCTTATGCTAAACTGGATTATTTGAAATAAAACTGTTTTTACATTTAACTCTGTTTATTACCAGTCAGCTGGGGCTGTAGAATACGCCGACTGCTTTTCGGTAAAGGGACAAACCCCCACAATGAATGTCCTAGATGTGACAAAAACAATCTGATAGTGAGGCTCCAGTAATGCTGGAGCTTTGGGGAATGCGGAGTACCCCTTCATTGTCATCACCTCCAGATCCACTCTGGGTCCTATCTATGTGTCAAATAGAACTAAACTGCGTACTTATGCTAAACTAAATTGTTTGAAATAGAACTGTTTTTGACATTGCAACTGTTCTAACACAAAACTGAATTGTTCGAAATAGAATTCTTTTGATAATTAACTGTGTAAACAAAAACTATACTTATTTATAAAACTGAATTGTTTGAATTAGAACTGTTTGACTAAACTAAACAGCTTAAAATAGAAATGTTTTTGATAATTTAACTGCGTACTTATGCTAAACTGAATTGTTTGAAATAAAACTGTTTATTTCTATAAAAATGGATCTGGCATTAAATAACCCACAAAGGTTGATATGCCATAAAACCCGAACAATTAAACATCATTTAAGCATTTAAAAATACTTAAATTACTTAGTTAAATATCAAAGCATCACCGTCTGTTAGGTAAACACTCAGTTATAACCAATGCGTTTTTCAGATATATTGAGAGGTAGAATCATTAGACATTTTTCAGAGTTAGGGTTAGCAATTACGCACACCAAAAGTAGTCCTTTACAATACTTGATAGTATGGCATACAAAAGGTATGGGATACACTGTGAGAATCAAACTCGCTGAGAATCGTCGCAAGCTATTATACTACTCGAGGCACCCAAGTCACATACTAAGCTTAAGTTAATTTGACGTAAGGCCAGAAGTAAGCAACTATTGAGAATCGAACTTACTGGCAATGGTTTGCTAGATAAGCTTACGCTATGCGAGGTACCCTACTTTAGATTTGGCACAAAGCCGTCCATATAGGCCACCTAGTAAGAATCGGTCAGACGATCTTATTAACAATTAAACCACGAGACGTACTTGTGCTCAACAAAAATAGATAGGTGGGAAGGTCGGTGCATAAGCCGGTTGGTAAGATTTTAGGTGCTTAGATATATAAATGCCTTTCTTTTTGTGTTTGAGTGTATGTTGATTGCACTGGCTAAAAAAGTTTTTGCTATTGGGGTAGAAAATTCTTTTTCGTATGAGTTTATACCGAATTTGTGCTTAAAATTGTTTAAGCACGACAGGATTTTATAAAATGAACATCATATGCAACTGGTCGACCCTCAAATGGTCCTCTTTTCATCTCTTTCTCTAACTCAGTCTCATTAAGACCTTCGTAAAAAATGATAAATAATCGTTACCGATTCTAACATCTAAAAATGAAATTTGGCGCATAGAAAAGTGATACAAATTTAAAAAACAATCATTTTCATGGGACCCAAAATCAAAGAATTGATGTCTAACGTCAATGATTTATTGATTAATTTTAATGGTATGTCAAATCGTCTTGGTTATTTTATGCCTAGGAAGAAGGAAATTGAGTTTATTGTATATTCAAATTTACAATTTTTGTGTTGTTGTTTCCTAAAAGTGGTTGCACACTATCCAATCAAATACTAATAATTTGTAAAGAGGTCTATCTGACTCACGGATGGGACCCTAAAAAGTACAACCATTCAGGTCAGAGTGGATCTTGAAATAATGATAATGTAGGGGTACTCCACACTCGCCAGAACTCTAGAAGTTAAGCCTTACCATTATTTTGGGAAGGTGGGGAGAGTCTTAGGGTTTTGTAGGAGATACACACGGTGTATTTTCAGCACAGCCAACAAAATAAAAAAAAACTGCGTGTTTAACAAGTAAGCTGAATGTGAACTAGCAACAAAGGATTCATTCACAGTTATTCTAATTTTGGAGGTTTCGTACATTTGAAAATGATGCTGATTTAATAAACATACAAACAGTGCAACAGAGAATAGAACATCATTGCATTCTTATCTCGATTTCTTTCAACTTAATCTGGGCAATACAAGTGATGAGCATGGAGAAAGATTACATCAAGATATTTTGATGATGGAAACTAGATACCAAGAGCGCTTCAACCCTAATTTGATGGGTAATTACCGTTAGTTTCTACACTGAGAAACCAACAACTTCCACAAACGCAAGAATAAATTACTCTCACAATTTTGTATGCCCAAGGCTTAAGTTGTACGTATTGAGAGGACATGTTCTATTATTTAATTAGAGACTTTTTCTCTTATTGAAATTCTTCTTCTTTTTTAAATGGATGTATTATGATGAAAAAGAGAAAATGATGAAATAAGAAAATGTTTACTGAGTTTGAGTAATCAAAGTTTCTTTCTAATGTGGTAAGATATGTAATAAGGCATGGGAAATAATATTGAGTAAATGTATATAACATTTAGTTAGACGAGAACTCATAAGAGATATACTCTTATGGACCCCCACACATGGCCGTGCAAAAGCAGGACGACCAGCACGAACATACATTCAGCAGCTATGTGAGGATACGGGATGCTGTCCTGAAGACCTGCCAAGGGCGATGAACGATAGGAAGGAGTGGCGAGAGAGGGTCAGGGATATCCGTGCTACCAGCGCGACATGATGATGATGATATAACATTTAAATGTATATAACTTAAAAACGTGATTTGATGGCTAAATTCTAACTTCAGATTTGAATTCAAGGTTCTTAAATACATTTGAGAAGAAACAATTTCTTTCGGTACCAGAGAAAAAGTCATCTTTTTGTTTTTCAGTATTGTTTTGACAACTTGCTTTTCCAGCCAAAACCAGCCCTTCATTAATGCATGTGACTACGGTGTCAGGGTCCACATCAAATCTTACAAAGAGCGAAAAGCACAGTAATTATGTGTACTTATCATCAATGCCTCCCTCAAAGAATAACATAAAACAAATTAATGACATGAAATAGAAGTACGACGTGGCATGTTACGGCCTTGGTTTATCGTTTTCGACACTGATTTCTTACTAAAATATCTACGTAATAGTATTATTGTAAGTACATACCTAGTGGACTTGGCGTGTATCACACTTGATAGAGTAGGGATAGATTGACCAACCTTAATAAAACGCTTACAAGTCGAACGGATTACAAAATAGATTTTTTCTACAAAGCGGCACCTGTTCAAGTCAATCCCTCTCCGCCATACTTTAATTTGCATGGAAATGCAACAGTTGTATTAGGATTGTAATTTCTTTATTCCTTTATTTAATTTATTCATAACATTCTTAAAAAACATGCATACATCAAATTTTCATGACTAGATATCATACTGATGTAAAATATGATCAAATGCAGTGAAAGTCCACAAATTTCACCTTTTTAAGCGAATCTTCAAGATTATTTATTGTTTGAGTTCTAAAAATGTTTTCATATACTTTTATGCTGAAGAACATATTTATTCAACGCCTTCACCGTAAACAGGATAAGACACTAGGCTAATTTCGAGTCGAGTAAAACTGGTCTGAATTCAAAGTTTTCATTAGGCTAGCCTGGTTGCCTCACCAAGGCTAAAGAACCCAGTCTGCCCAACTATTTATCTATAGCTGGGGGAGCCTTTCACCAAGATTTGAATTAGGGTCGCCGCTTCATTTCCTTCGACGGTAACTGCAACGGTAAATTAAAGTAAATATTATTCAATTCCACACTGGATGTAGTTTCAATGCTGTAGAATATGGTAATAGATTATACAGTATGATATCTGTTTTAGTTGTATGTTCCATTCGAAAAAGTTAAATCCTGGTATCTTTCGTTTAGAAGAAAGTTTTTTTCTTTCCCAAAATAAATTTGAATTTTTAACCTTTGTGAAAATATATAGTTTAATAATGATTATAATACCTACAACTTTGTATAAGGACCAATTAATGATTATTAAGTTAACAATAAGCAAATTGAATTTCTATATTATTATATTTTATATAATAATTGCATATAAATATCATACAACAACATTGGGAATTTTAAAATTTTGAATTTAATTATTGGTCCCAATTAAATAGAATGAAGTCAAAATTTAAAGTAGGAAATATTTCGGCCAACACCGATAAAAGGAGATAACTATTAGAAATTCACATCGATTAAATAATAGAGATACGATTCAATGAATCCCTATATCATTATCCTAAATGTATATTATTTGAGTAATGGTTGTATTATCAACTGATTTAAACGATGGATAGAAAATCCAATATCATCTGATGACTTTCAAAAACTGAATAAACTTAAATATGACTATTAACTTAGAATTGTTGATACCATCAATTCTTTATATAAACAATTAAAATCTTTATAGAATTCAAATTAAAATACTACAAAATTAAGGTAATACTATGAGGTTCTTGAAATATATTGAAAATACTTTTTTTTAAATAAATTGAAGAATTAAAATTTAAGAATAAATTTTAAAAAACTTTTACGACTGAAATATGTTCATCAATAAGAAATAAAAAAGAAAAATGTTGATGTATAATTGGAAGATAATCCATTATCTATTGGGATTTTTTAGAATTATGATATATATATATGAAGAAAAACTTCTCTTCTTTGGAGTTATTATAAATTTACTTCTGGTTCATGATGACCATCATCAGATGTTAAATGAAAAAAATATTTGGTTGTTCATATATTGCTTCCGACAAGAACAGAATTTGAAAAAAAAATTCAATTTTTTAATTAGAATAACTTTTTGATTAAAATAAGTTTTTAACATATTTTATCATTTTTTCTAATCAAGAAATTTTTTTACGGTGGAGATATTATATCCATTATTATTTGATACAATGTTTATACATTCCTTTTGAAAAATCCCAAATTAATTATATGTCGATATTCGTTGGCATTGAGCAAACAAATTACATACTCCTACCACTTGGATTTTCTCCTCGGATTACATATATATTATTTTCTTTTAAATTCAATATACATATATATATATGAATTATAATTCCTTAAATTCATAACTTAAGAAGAAATGTATTCCTCGATGTTAACGGTTAAAAACTCCATTTTTCGAATTTTTGTAGTGGGTAAAAAATGAAATAAAATAGGTCCAAGAAAGCAATATATTCCCCGAAGCCCCTGATAGGAAGTAGGAGCGACACATGTGCAGAAAAATGAACAATCCCTACGAAAAGAAAAAATTCGAGCTCACTTCAGTTGTACCCTTCAGACAGAAAGGACGTTTTCGCACTCGGCCGCAAGCAGCAAACACGTGGGGGACTAGATGTAATAGCCTGACTCTATGGCTGCTGCTAGCGAGCCAACACGCCGAAATAAGCAACAGAAAATCACCGACTTTGGACTTATCGACCACCAAAAGCGGCCAATATATTTCAACACCTTATTTAAGAGAAATGACAGTACTCAAATAGTCCAGGAAGACATTCCTGGCAATAGAGTAGCTGTGCGAGAGCCCAAACAAAATAAACTTGAAATTCAAGAAAAACAAAATTTTGATTAAAAATATATTGTCTCCCTTTTCCTTCATTCAAGAATTCTTTTGCAGCCTCCTACTCACAAGAACGCCCAAACAATTAGGATGGAGTTAGAGAAGAAAACCAGCGGAATCAGATATCTAAATCCCAAACCGACTACTATCAACCAAACAAAACTAAACTAAATAAATAACCAAGCAAATCTCACTACTCTTACATTTTCATCTGATGAACCTGTTATTTAAGCAGCTGGTGAAATAAATTCATAATGAATTAAAACCGTTGAGTGTTCTTTTTTATATTAAACATATATATATCATCATATGGTCGTGCCATCAGCACGGATATCCCTGACCCTCTCTCGCCACCCCTCCCTATCGTTCATCGCTTCCGGTAGGTCCCCAGGGTTACACCCCGTATCCTCACAGAGCTGCTGCCTATAGGTTCAAGCTGACCGCCCAGCTTTTGCTCGGCCTCGTGAAGGGGTCCATCGGAGTATATCACTTATGAGCTCGTCCTTACTTCTCCAGCAGTGTCCTATATGCCTGGTTCGTCTAACTTGGATAGTTTTCGTGATGGGTGGTAGGTGGCCGTTCAGCTGCTGCTTTGTGGGGTCTCCAGGACTTCTTCAATATTGCTCGCAGCATTCTTGTGTAGTTGCCGTCAAGCTTTTTCTCTAGCCGTTTACTTAGCGTCCATGTAGTACATCCATACAGTAGTATCGACACGATCGCTGCTTGGAAGAAACTGCGTTTCATTTTACCAGTCAGGTCTGACTTCCATATGACCGATAGCCTTTTGAGCTGGAAAGGTGGGGTTTCTGATGGCAATTTTCATTCTATCTTTCTCATCGTTTTTAATTTGTAATGAAAGGACCAGTGTTATCAAGTAAAATCCTTTTTTTTTGCCTCGGGAAAGACTATTTCTGCTCTAATGCATTTTTCAAACGAAAAAGGAATATCCTGGCCTGATGTAAAAATATATCCGGTAGAGAACCGCCAGTTCTGGAGCTCTGGGAAGAGTGCATTCATTTCTTCAAAGTTATTACTCCCAAATCCATTATAACCCGAAGTGATATATCTTTTAGGACTTCATCAATGGGTCAAATAGATCTTTTTGAAAGTTATAAGTATTATGTAGGAATATTTGAAACCATATTACTATAAGAAAATTATTTGTTTGTTGATGTTTAATGGTTGGTGTTTAATGGCATATCAACCCTTGAGGTTTATTTAATGCCTATATATATATATATATATATATATATATATATATATATATATATATATGTACGTGTTGTAAGCGAATAGTTTGCAGGTAACTTTATTTTAAAATGAGTAGTTAGAGTTCATTTCTTTGAACACAGTTAAATGGTTTAAAGTATTCCCATCTAACACCAATCATCATGATCATGTTGTGCTGGTAGCACGGATTTCCCTTACTCTCACTCACCATTCGTCCCTATCATCCATCACTTCTTGCTGGCCCTCTAGATTACATTCTGTGTCTCTACAGTGCAGTTGTAGATAGGTTTTAGTTGGTCGTCCAACACTTGCACGTCTGTGTGAAGGGGTCCATGAGAGAAAGTCGCTAATGAGTTCGTTCTTACTTCTCCAGTTGTGTTCAGCATGTGTTGTCCGTCTTATTCGGACAGTTTTAGAGATGGTTTTAGAATTAAATGGCAGTACAGCCGCCACTTTGTAAGATGTTGCTTCAAGGATTTGTTCAGTATGACTCGTAGCATTCGGGTGCAATTACCTTCAAGCTTTTCCTCTATACGCTTAGTCAGCGTCCATTTGGTGTATCCATAAAGTAAAATCGACACTACCGCTGCTTGGAAAAAGTTGCGTTTTATTTCATCGGATAGGTTTGACTTCCTTATGATCGACAGCCTATCGATTGCAGGCCATGCCTTTGTCAGTGACCTATTGATGTCATTTTCAGTTGATGAGTCGCTGCTTCCGAGGTATATGAACTTATCCACTAATTTCAGAGAGCCACCATTTAGAGTAGAGATGTCTCATTTTTGATTAAAACTGATATTGTTTTGTTTGCATTGTCCTGGAGGCCACCTGTTGCAGGCTCCAGGCTATTCAGAAAGGATTCAGCTTGGATAGGCGTATTTGGCAGGTGCACTATGTTATCTGCACAGTCAGCGTCTGAAATAGTTTGTTCGGGGTATCGTCTGCTTCTTGCCTTTTTTAGCGTAAAACCATTTTCTTTCTAAATACGTTGTCTAGGAAGATTATAAACAGATATGTGGCTAATGTGTCCCCTTGCAGAACACCAAATTTCTTAATTTATTTCTAAAGTCCCTCCCGTGATTTTAAGAAGATTCGATTCGTACAGGAAATATCTCGGCTGTAATGGTTATGACTAAATATATAAAACCTTTAAAATTTAATAATGATAATAATCATAATAGTAGGAAAACCTTCAGAGAGAAACTGGATATCTTGTAATGTCAGCTCAAAATAATGCTATAAGGACCCATCATATCAAAGTAAGAATAGAGAAGACGCAACAAAACGTTATGTGGTGATAGAGACGAAACGATCAATCAGATAATAAGCGAATGTAGAAAACTATCACCGAAAGAGTATAAAACAAGACAAGACTGGGTGGGGAAGGTAATCTAATGAGAATTGTGCAAGAAATTGAAATTTATATGCGCAACCCAGAATCTATCTTGGAGAATGAGACACACAAACTCCTCCGGAATTTTGTGATACGGATCACCTAATCTTGGCCAGACGAGCAGACCTAATCATAATCAACAACAAAAAAGAACTTGCTGCATCGTGGACTTTGCAGTCCTGGCTGACCAAAGAGTAAAATTGAAAGAAAGTGAAAAGAAAAATAAGTTCTTCGACCTTGCTAAGGAATTGAAGAAAAAAAAGAAGAACGTGAAAGTGACATTGATACCAATAGTAATTTGTGCTCTAGATACAGTCATTAAAGGATTGGTACCAGGAGTGGAGGACTTGGAAATAAGAGGACGATTGAAGACCATCCAAACTACACCATCATTGAGATCGGCCAAAATACTAAGAAGGGTCCTGAAGACTTGAGGAGACTTGCTGTCCTGTGACAAACCATCGGCTAATGCTGGCGTGAAAAACTCGAAAATAAGTAAATTATAATTGTACGCGCAAAATGAACAATACAAATTACAACAGCAATCTTTGAAAGTAAAAGTAAAGAAAAAGAATAAATACAAAAATTCTCAAAAAATAAAACATTTTATGTGGCTACTCAAAAAGTTATAACGAAACCAGATCAAAGTGTAGTTACAGTTTGTAACCAGTTTGATTTCACTCACTCAAAAGTAAAGCTGTTTGTTGTTATTGTCGTTTTTGTTTTTTAACACTAATAATTCATTTGTCTTTAGATGCTTTAGCATCTTTGGACTAAAATAAACCGAATAAATCGACAGGAACCGAATGACAAAAGATGAAAACTCTGCAAAAACATGACAGGTATATATGTAACCTAATTGGTTAAAGCGTTATATATGAAACACTAGCTTTGGCTGCACGGAGTGCAGAGCTTCTTTCTTATTCTAAAAGTTCGAAGTTGAACGATCGAAGAACAGATTATTTGAAAACTTTTTAATAAACAAAAAAGAAAATAAATAAAAGAATATAAAGAATATATAATTAAACTGATGTTTTCTAAAACAAATAAAGCATATAATTTCTACTTGAAGAAATACCGCACGGAATTATGAAAAGAGACGAACTACAGATGGAGTTCCTGTCCTGTTATGACAGCAAACATACCTGTATACATGCATGCAAACATTATAAAAATTGTGTCATCAGATGATTGTAGCATTTTGTACCACATGAAGCTTTTAGTAAAAGCGGAAAAAATAGAGTAATTGTCTTTGTAGTTTTTATACCACTCTGCTAGCAAACATCCGATGACAACATTCAATTTTTGCACTGCTTCTTATTGTTACTATATATATATGTGTGTGTGTTTCTGTGTATGTGTGTTTGTCTCTCTCTCTCTCTCTATATATATATATATATATATATATTAAAATTTTAATTTCTAAATTTGAATGTAGACATGTGTACAGCTGAGCAAACGATGAAGTCTATACAAATAGACGAGTCAGTCTCAATTCTTAATACTATTTGATCAATTGTCTAGATGTTTTTCCATTGGCATTTTTTTGGAAAACATCAAATTGAGTAAGTACGACACTCTCACAATTTATCAGAGCTATGTGACATTTTTTTTGTCTCAAACTAAGAATTCAGCTAATTATGTTTCGGCCGCTGAACTCTCATGCCTTCTTCAGGTGTTTTTGTTTTGCTCGTTAACCTTCAGGGAATTCCGAATGTAAATGTAAAAGACCAAAAGTGGCTGAAGCGAAATATTCATATGGCATAAGCAGTGAGTTGTGAACAGTCTACACTATGAATTAAAATAAAGATAAGTTCGGAATTCCAGGAAAGTTACCAAATACAACAAAAACTCGCCTGAAGAAGGCCGGAGAGTATAACGGCCGAAACGTTGTAAGTATTGCAACCCAGATAAGTACAGCAGTCCGCAATGTGTAGAGAATACTAATAACAATATCTCACCTCGGAGATCTAGACAGATTTAATAAATAATTCTTTGAAGGGTCAAACACTGTATCTTGCTTTTCTTGTTGTAGTTAGATCATAGAAATAAGCTAAAATCAGATAGCCAGAGAAAAAAAGTACAACTCTCTGTACGGAGTTTATAGCGGCAGATACGGATGCCACTCCAAAAAAGGATTACAAATCAGTGTCAGAATCAGACGCTGAAGCTTTACAAATAAGTTTATGAAAAATCACCAGGAGAATATAAAGTAATGTACCAAGAGAACTAAAATTTAAGATTTTGTGCTGGTCAAAGTCCTGAAGAGGGTTGGAAAACGGATCGGTAGAAAAGTAAATAAAGTAACAAGAATGAAAATACATTGACTATTAAAATCTTTTAAAATATGAAGTAAGAAAAGAAACGATTCTTTCAACATAGCAATTGTTGGATCACGAAATTTCAGAGCAGGATTAAATCAACCAAAGAGGGAAACAAGCCAAAAAAAAGAAAGTTAGTCATTAGTTGTTCTAGTCATGACAACAGCAGGGTCTTCCAGTTTGGATGGGGAAGTGGTTGCTGATTGGCGATAGGGAAAGAAGAAAGAGAATGGCGTGTTCATTCATTATCCTAACTTGATGCAAAAAGTGGCACGATGCCATTTATTTCCATGGGTTTCTAGACATTTAAGATAAACCGCAGACAGCAAGTAATATCTCAAACCTGATGATAAAGTTATTTGAAGGACTTTTCAACGTGAAAATTGGAAGGGCGAGTTAGAGATACGCTTGGTAATAAAAAAACGATGATGAGTCACATTCTATGATGCAGAATAAAAAGTAATATCTAAAAGTAAGATAATTATAAATAGGAAATACTAGAATCGGAAAAATGAAGGATAATACTAGTCAAAATTACAAATCATAATGATCAACAGAGCTCAAATGGATTGATGTATTGTTTGATTGATTTTAACGGTATGTCAATCCGTCTAGGATTATTTAATGCCAAGAGGTTAGGGAATCATATTCCTTATATGTTCATATTTACATTTTTGTGTAGTTTTTTAAAAGGTTTTATTTATTTATATGCACACGGTCCTCTCGAATACAAATCTTTAAACAGGATTATTTGACTCATATCAAATTCTAACATATATCAAACTCAAACTCCCTTGTCCAATGACCTGGAGGATCAGAGTAGACCTGGGAACGATAGCAATAAAAGGATACTCTACACTCTCTAGATATTCAGAATTGGAGCCTCACCATCAGATGCAGTTAAGAATTATACCCACTACACCATTTTTATTTTGTCTTTTGGTAAGGATGATTTTAGCCCTCTCCAGGGGATACAGTCAGTGTATTCTAAGCTCCACCGACCGGGTGAGTGATTAGTAGGAGAGATTAAGTGGCTTTATTGGCATTATTTGATCTTCTGGGATACCATCCATATTCTCATAACTAACTTGGTACAGCAGCTTGGACGTAGAATCAAGTTTTCACAAAGCAGGAGACGTGTAGTCGAAGCTCACCGGATGTTTATTCTTTGTTCTTGTTTCCGATCCTCACTATTCCTACAAGTAACGACACGAGTGAGTTGTGACAGAGAAGAAAAAAAAAATGGAAAATCCAAGGAAGGCAGCAGGCGTACAAATTATCCACGCTTGGTACAGGGAGGTAGAGAAGATAAATAACGATGCCTGACTCTGTCAGGACGCCGCGATCAGAATGAGTACACTTCAAATCCTTTAACGAGCACCAACGGGGGGAGAAGTCTGGTGCCAGTAGCCGCAATAATTCCCACTTCGATTGTCTATATTAAAGTTGTAGTGATTAAAAAGATCGTCTTCCGGACTCAGGTTCATGGGCGCTCGCGCGGCCCCTGGGCGGCGGCATTATCGTCAATCATTGACTTTAGTCGTCCGTGCCGTTTTAGGGGATGCACAAGGTGTAATGTTTATAGTTATAAGAAACAGAATTAGCAACCCGAGTTCAAATCCTAGACGAAGCTGTTTGTATCTTACTTCGTGCTACTGTCCTTAGGAAAGGTACGAATCAAATACAATAGATATCAATGAATTACCAACTAGAGTTACACGAGGCGATAAACAGCGAAGTGCATATATTCGCGTCAAGAGAGACTTAAGTCTTCACGTCAAGTACATGATATCGCCCTTAAATAAGAACACCCGACTAATACTTTTTATAAAACATTAATCTTCTTCTAAAGCAAAGTACCAGGATTTTATCATTTCTAGTGAAACATTATACAGTCAAAATGGATATTATCTGATACTGTTTATGACAGCATTGAAAATTTATAGCCAAAACTGTGAATATATTGCTGTCCGAAATAAATATACCTCTTGCATATATTTATACTACTTTATTTACTTTGCACGAAGCATTACAAATCTCGTATTTTAAAATCCTCCTGAACGTCAAGTACAAACAAAAACAGAAAATATGACTCCTCTACATTGTGACATAATACCAACAAATCTTGGAAGATATCGTCAAGTTTTCCTAGCTAAGAATTAATTATGCTTCACCTGCGAAACCCAGATTGATTTATGCTTTGTCGAAGTGTGGCAATCTTTCACCGCGGACTACACAGTTTACTTTGCTAAAAAAACACAACCCCTTTCTCTGTCCCTGGGACACCCATGTACCAGTCGAATTTCCTATTCATTTAACCCTTAAAGCATCGTTCTAGAAGCATGATTTTGCATACTCAAAACTATATAAGAAAAACAAAAACAAACTGGGTGGTGAAAAGTTTAAAGATATAGCTAATCTGTAAAAGCGAGCAGGACAAAGACTTTTTAAAAGATGAATTATTGCTTAACAATTTCAAATTAACACGGTTGTGAAACGGTTCAGACAATGATTAGTCGGTTGCAGGTTTTTGTTGAATCCGTACAAGCCATGAGTCATCTCCACTAAGAAAAAAAAAAAAGAAAAAACGAATTCCGAGAATACCTATGTATGGCCGTCTTTATTGATGGGAATTTTTCCACTTCCTTCCGGAGATGAAGGACAAATAATACCATGTAATATGGACTTGGATGCTGATCTATCACTCTCATGGACGTGGGTGGGAAAAAGCCCAATCCGGTCCGGTAATACAGCCTACAATTTGTGTCTATATCTTGTTCGCTTCCTAGAATATATGAGGCTCTTCTTTCTGAAAAGAACCCCAACACCTCTACTATGGATCTCCCAAAACTAAAGTACTTAAGAAAATAATACCTTTGTTAACTAACCCCAGACTACACCAGCGTGTTTATAATAGACATTAAAAAAACTCTTTCATCTCCATCAAGAAATCCCGCTTTCTATTTTACCGTCAATTAAAATCTACAGACCTTCCAAACTGGTTAAGCTATTCTTTTGACATTCCTATATATATATATATATATATATATATATATATATATATATATATATATATCCATGAACATACGTACTAAAAATGCCCATAAACATACGCATATACGAGGATCATTAAATATATTTCCAGACATTTTTCGTAGAGGCACTTTTATTGATAGTACACACATGAAACTCTAGTCCCCTTCGAAGTAATCTTCTCCGGCTGTAATGCACTTGTTGTACCGTTCCAACAACAACTGGAAGGCCCCATGGAAGTCCTCTTGTGTGAGCGTGTCAGTGACATTCGTCACGGCCTCTTTCATCTCTTTAATTGTCTCATAACGACAGCCTCTGAGCTTAGGAAATAACCAAAAGTCACAGAGAGCAAGGTCTGGACTATAGGGAGGCTGAGGAACTGTTTTGAAGCCCATCTTAGTCAAATAGTTAGTGACAAGGATAGAGTTGTGGACTTGTGTATTGTTCGACTGGAAATGTCACTGACCTGATTTGAAGAGTGCTGGCCTCTTCCGAGGGAATCTCTTCCTGAACTCCCTTAAAACCTCAACATAGTAACCCTAACCCTAACCCTATGGTCAATCAACTCTGGTGCATTGACTTCCTTACTCCTCCCACACCTTTCATCATCTCTCACAGACTTCATGCCTTCTTTGGATCTCTTATGACACTCAAAACCTGATGCTCGATTCATGCAAGATGTTCCTAAAGCAGTCTGAATCATTCTATATATTTCTGTAGCATTTTTTCCAAGTTTAAAACAGAATTTTATTGCATATCATTCTTTCGCACGCCCAAATTGCATTTTTGAAATTCACCAGCTGTGACAATCAGGCTTTAGTAGGGTGTATTCCAATTGCTGCTGTAGCTGTTCATTTGAACCTGAAATCATAAAAATTAGTCAGTCATCTCATAAGATGTATAGCAATAACATAGTGAATTTTCTAGAGTCTACGACAATTTTAAATGCCTGTACAAAAAAGGTATGGAAACTTATTGAATGCACCACGTACATACATATATTCTAAGCCTGTACGCATAATGCTGCTACTGGCATCCTCATATTTATATGCATCTGCATTATTGCAGTTAAATATGTGCATCCAGGAGCAGAAGTGCTTATTGTGTCACAGGAGGCACAGCTCCAGTTTTTCCAACTGTTATTGCGTTATTATTGGTTACTGAGAAGTCGTAATTTAATTTTTGGGCACAGAATTTCAATACTGTACAGTTTGATAGTACTGTTGGTTTAAATTCAGAGTTTGCCATTTTCTAGACTGATTTTCGTATCCAGTTCAAAAGACCTCGTTTGCCCTATTATCTATTCATTGCTGGGAGAAGAATAAATGGATTCATGGCTTTTTCGAACAAATTCTGAAATATAAACCAAAATGCTTATATCTAATCAACCCCTCCACCATGGACAGAAAACGATAATAGATCCATGTTACGGCAGAATATAGCCAGTTTGAATTCAGGAAAAACGAAGAGTAAAAGGCCTAGTCAGCCCATAGCTGGAAGAAGAAGAGATGGATTTCTTTTTCAAGAGCATTAGCGCAAAGCGAAGCGTGAACAATTTTGTCATGGAAAACTGGGTAACAATACAAAGCGTGTTAGGCCAGTTGTTTGGTGCTATTTTTTAATACAGATATCAATCAAGTCCGACTTATTTGATAGTTTTAAGATTCTTGTCACTAGTTAGAACCAAAAAACTTGTAGTCAGTGTATGTGCCAGATCGACTTATACAAAACAATTAACGATAATTACCTTTTATTGTCTTGCAAACCAAAGAAAATTATTAGTCTCTAACATTATCATCTTTCCGCAACACAAATAAAATAAAACCTAACAAAAACTATTATGGAGAAGACACAAAACCTCTTGTAAAAGTTGTCAATAGGTGCAACAGCTTTTTCAATATCCTTAATGTCAGTAATTATGGGAAATAGGTTCACCCAAGTTCTTACTCTCGTATTCTCTTCTCTCACACTATACAGTTTATTAATGTTAAGCAAAAATATATGACGGCTCAAGACCTAACTAATCGTACAAAATGTGCATTTTTATTCGTTTAAAGAAAAAACGACTTAATTGTCTTACTATAATAATCATCTATAAGTGATTAAACGTTAATCAGATTTATTGGTAGTTTTTCTAGCTGGAGATGTGAAATAATTACATAGCATTATTTCTTAAAATATGGATAAAAACAGCTTGATTAACTCGAAAAATCTCTTGGACATCCCTCTCGTAAATACGGTACATTCTCTTGAGTGCACAGATTGAGGTGCAATAATGCATATGCATATCAGTGTGAGCGAGTCTCTATGAGTACACATATACATGTGTACTCATAGGTGTATATGTACATATATACCTGTGGGTGCAAGCGTATCTATACAGGTGTGTGTGAGCATAGGTAATGTACACCTATGTATGTATGTTTGTGCTTATTGAAATATTAAAAGGATAATTAAGTTAAGGAGGTGGGCAGATTTTAATAGATGATAAAATAGAAAGAGAAGGATTTCTCAATGAGAATGAAGGGTTAATTTTTAAATGTTTAGAATAAAATCAAGTTTTCGCGATCAATACAGTGACTAATAGACGGAATATAATATTTCAAGTACTTTAGTTTTTGGACGTCCAAGTCGGATGTCAGAACTCGATATATTAAAAAAAAAAGTAATCAGAGGTGAATCACAGGAGTTGCAGCACATAGCAGATGGAGTTGGTGTCTTCAGTAGTAAACTACAGTAGGTCGCCAGAAATGAAAAAGTTAACAGTCGTCTGTTTAGACAACGTGAGATAGAGAACTTCTCTGTGTCAATGTTCATATTTCGAAGGGTTACACGCTCATCTGAACAGGATAAACAAGAAGAGAAGTTGTCATCTATAAAGACGACCGTATGTGTGTATTTAAGAATTCGTTTTTGCTTCTTTCATTTTTCTTAATTTTTTCTTTCTTCCTTTTCTTTTTTTTTTTTTTTTGTGGAGCTGACCCATGGCTTATACAGTTTCGACAAAAACCTACGGCTGATAGATATTGTCTAAGCAACAAACAACGTGGGTTGAGTAATCCATCCGGCGAAACTGTCTATAATTCCATGGTGTTAACAAACACCATGGAATTTTTCACGGAACAATTAACTTCATAAAATTATATAAAAAACTATAATTTGTAAATCTCATCACGCTTATTTTGCTTTGTCTTTTACATAACAATCACTATTTGTAATTATTCAGTGTAAATTTTAAAATTACAAAATATTTTCATAAAAATGAGATAAGAAGGGATGTTAAAAGATATTTTTCTGTAATTATCATGACGTTTACTATACAAAACATCATTTTTTACTCTGCGTAAACATGTACTTAAATTTGTTTTCATTGAAACCGTTGTGCAAGTAACTTAATCATCAGTTATCGATGCATAAGTAGCACAATGATTATCATCGTGCAAAACACACTCGGCGAACAAAGTTTAAATCCTGGATGAGGTCGTTTGCGTATCATTTTGCGCTAATGCTCTTGAGAAAGACATGAACTCATCTCTTCTTAACAACTCCAGCTAGAAGTGAATGATCTAATCTTATACATAGGTAAACACTAATTGTGCTCATCTTGAGCAGTTGACCTCAACGACCAAAAATCCAAATTCTATATTGCTGGGTTGGTTGGAAGGTAATAATTGTAAGTTTTGAAAGACTTGGATCACTGCATCTTCTTTTTTATCAACTGTCGTCAATACATAGACAAGAGGAATTTGTCTCTGTTAGGGAGAAAATGCAATGTACAGAAGGAGATAGATATTAGTTACTAAAAGGCTAAAATGGTATCTTCAGGCAATACAGTAGAATAAAGACTTTTTTGATTTGGTTTGGGCGAAAACGTGGTTAAAAAAGGCGATTTTATGCACATATACAATCGATCCCATCTCAGTTATCACATGTTATTCTTTTAAAATACTTGAAACTTCAAAATTATCAGCAGGAATCACAACTTTTTGAATTCTAGATTTATTTGAAGGCCAATTTTTTACACCATCGTAAAGACGATCGATATTGTTGTCGTTTCGAAAGGAAGATTCACAATAGAAGACGAAGCCAACACTGGCCGTAAATTTTGAATAGCTTATATCCGCCTTCTCTTCAGAACTATCATCTACTCGTTGATATCACGTCTTTATTTAACAATTGAGAAGCTATTGAACGCTTTCTTTCCTTATCCATTATTGAAAGTTCAGAAGAACTTAGACAAGTAATGAATAATATATACAATAATCTTTCCAGAGTAACCATCGCACAGAATATATATATATATATATATATGTGTGTGTGTGTGTGTGTGTGTGTGTGTGTGTGTGTGTTTCGATCAAATGCATTGTATGATGTCTCTGAAACTAAAAAAAGGACAACGCTTCCACAAAAGAAAAAGAATAGATGTAATATTTTCTACTGATTCTTTGCTAAAATACGATACATATTCGTTGATCTTGTAAGAGGTAGTATTCATCTGACTCTCAACGAAGCCAAAATGTGACACAAGGTCGCTTTATATGTAGTTACTCACAGGAGGTAAGGCACTCGTGGGACGACTGCAAAAATACTTATGTTCTTTCCTCATTCCCTTCAGAAAGGCGCCTCAGGCACCAAGCAATAAACCCTGCCCTTAGCTCTTTTAGGCAAGGGGACAGGTGCTGCCTTGTGGAGAACTCCTGTGGAACTAAACTGATTGTATCATCAATCAGTACTAATATACCAGGTCGATCTTTCATTCATGATCACAAAATTATTAATTTATCGAATTAATTTTTGAGACTAATAGTTGTTCTTAGTTTTTCCCATTATGTTTGAACTTCAACCATAGAAAAATATTATTCAGGAGCAGGTCGACACTAATTCTGCGCCTAAAAATTAGGTCTTCATTATTCAGTCAATACATACGTTTGTTTCGGGAGAAAACAAGAACAAACAAGATTTCAAATGCAGATTTTCAAGGCAATCAAACCCTTCCGATCCTCCCTAAAGTTTGTCTTGTCCTTTTTCCTCCTTAAAAAGTTTAACAAAGAATAAAAAATCAACAGGAACTAATTACAGAGAAAAATGACAAATAAGGAGACAAGAAAATGATATCAACCTGTCTAGGTAATCTGAGAGGTTAGGGAATTGGATACAATGTATGTTCATATTTACATTTGTGTAGTTGTGTCGTAGGACGTGGAAATAATAGCAATGAAGGGGTACTCAACACTTTGCAGAGTTCCAAATTTAGCACCTCATTATCAGTTGCAGTTGAGACATTAAAAAGGAAAGACGTGAGATGAAAAAAATTCTTTAACTCTTCTTGTTATTGAGAAAGACTTACCTTTTATGTTAATGCTAGAGTTAGATTTACGCACCAACTCAAAAAAAAATATCTTTTCTTTTTCAAACCGACATGCATAGTCCTTTTATGCGGATTTTCAAGGCAGGGTTAGGGTTAGGCCCTCTAAGCTTACTCTCCATTTGTTATCTTTTTTTTTTTTTTGCTAAGACTGAGAAATATCAATAGATACAATAATATAATCGAACAGAGATTATTTTAAAATACGACTTTAATTTGCGTTATGAGAGAACTTTATATGTTCGCTATAAACAGTTTATCGGTTTCACCAAGAGTTACTCCATTTACAAGGAACATTTATTGGGTTCAGTGGATTTTCGTATTGAAAAGATTATTTTTCGGAGAGAAAGAGAATTCTCCAGGAAAGGAGTTGTTTTTTCTTATCTGTAAACAATAATTCACAGAAAGCTATTTTACTGAAAGACTAATCTAATCATACAAAATCTAAATTTCTAAAATTTAAAAGTAAAAAAGTAACGAATGATTTGTTTTACTAAATCAATTATTCACATTAAATTAAACATTACTAATGAGTATATATGTATTTCTTCAAGCTGAAGTTGTAAAGTAATTACATAGCATTATTACTTAGGTAAGAATAGCAATCAGGAAAAAAACAAAAATACTTAAATCAATAGATTTATCGATTTTAAATAGAAGCTTCACTATTAAACTCCCTGATATTTACTCGCGTAAAGTCAGCGTCTTTTATTTTCTGTATACGACGACAGCATATTCATTGTAGATTCAAACTTTGACTGCAGGCGTCTTTTGGGCTCACACGAAATAAATAATGCTCAAAGCAATCATTAGAGTATAAACCAATCTATCTGTGGCTGTTTACACACGGTTGTGCATAACGCATAAATCTATCTTGGTTCTCTCTCTCAAATCTATCTATCTATCTTTATATATATATATATATATATATATATATATATATATTACTGTTTTCATTATATATTAATCTCACTCTGTTCGTATCAATCTATTTATCTATCAACGTCATAATATCATAAAAATGTAATTGGTAATTTTTTCTATTATCTTTTATGTTAATATTTATTGTTCAGTGTAAATTTTTGACGATAAAAATTGCAAAATAACCGGCTGATATCCAAGTCTTGACCTCTTACTCGACAGACGTGAGTACTTCCGTCATGTCAAAAGAATTCATGACAAGATCGAAATAATTGGATGGAATTAATCGAAATGAATGTGGAATTATTTTTGTATTTTTACTTCATGTATTAAATTTATTATTGCTGAATTAACTCTGTCTTTATTGCTTCTCAACAGATGTAATGAGAATTGCTTTCTCAATGTAGACGCAAATTTTCCCATCTAAGACTAACTTCAGTACCCTTTATGGACTCCTTGAGGTGTATTGGGCGGCAGCCACATTTTCGTCAGTGATGGGGATGTAGTTTCAGTAGCAAGTAGGTTCTTTAAAAAATGTAGTTACTAGCGTCCCGTCTTTTGAGTTTTTTTCTTGTCTTACATCGGTTGTCCTAACTGTCCAGCAATTGATCCATAGATTGGGAGAGGACAAAAGAAGGGTGAACGTCTTTCGAAATAAAAGCATTAGAGCTGTGGTTTTCAAACTTTTTTGCCACCACCCACTTCACCGCCGGACCAAAATGCCGGCACCCTCCTCTTCCAACGAACGCCAGAACAATGGTAATATTAAATGTCATAAGAATTGGTTGATTCTTCAATCACAAACAGTTTGAAGAGTATAAAAAACAATTTTAACAAACAAAAATGGTTAACATTTATTTTTCAATCACAAACACCTTAAACTGAACATAAAATAAACTGTAAAACTGAACGAGTAATCATTAACAACTACCCTGCTTAATGAGATGGGTGGGCTTGCTACATTGCAATCAAACTGTCAATATCAGGATGAAGGTTTGTCAGGAGCAGTCTCAGATCACCACACTCTGTTATGTTGAGTTTGTTTCTTTGTTTGGTGAGGAGCCTAGACACAGCGCGGAATCCCCTCTCAACCAGGAAGGAAGTCGGAAAAGCAGTGAAAAACAACTTTATGTCTTTCCACAGGGTTTGGTAGCGTTTTAGGATCGCTGTTTGCATCCAAAAGGCTTGGTAAGAGGTTTTGAACTTTGGTTTCAGATCCTCGTCATTTTGCAAACTTACAAGTTTCTCTTCTAGATGGGTTGGCACCTCTGTGATGGGTTCAGTAAACGGATCGATCGCCCAACCAGGGATTTCAAGAGAAAATAGGTCGTTGACTCTTATTGACATATCCCTGTGGAGTTCCGATAAGTAAGCGCACTACACGGCAATGTCATCGTCCTTCACCCCTGTTTTCTTCTCCAAGTCAGACAAACAAGGAAACTGACGGAATTCGCGGCGTCCAAGTTTCCTGCTGTAGAGCTGTAATTTTGAAGGGAATGCCGAGAGGGCGGACTTGGCTTTGATTAATGACGTCTTATCACCTTGCTGCTGCAAATTCACTTCATTGAATTTGGAAAACATTTCAGTGAGGTAAGCAATATATGTCTTACTCGATTTCAGTTTGTCGTAAAGCTCATGGCTGGATTCTTGAAAAAAATCCAGAATACTGTTAAACAGTGTGTAAAACCTTTTTAAACAGTTACCTTTCGACAACCACCTAACTTCTGTATGGAGAAGCAGGCACTGAAAATCTTCGTCATTTTCAATACACAGCTGATGGAACAGTCGAGAATTGAGAGCATTCGCTTTGATTTTGTTGACTGCAATAATCACAGTCGATAAGGATTCATGTAGCTTCTCACTCAAATTCTTTGCCACTAAGTGTTCTCAATGGATCACACAGTGAACTGTGAGGACTTTCGGAACAGCTTTTTTCAAATAACTTAGAAATCCACGGTGTCGACCAACCATGGACGGGCGCCATCTGTAGCACATGAGATGATGTTTGTAAGTGGAATGCTTTTTTGTGGAAATAGTCCTCCACAGCTCGATACACTGATTCTCCTTTGGTATCTGTTTCCAGGAGACGTGCAAACAATAATTCTTGACACAATGATCCACCCTTGATGAAGCGTACATATACGAGAAGTAGCGATTCGTTTCCTGGAAGAGTAGATTCGTCCAACTGCAAACTGGACTCAGTTGTCATCAACATCTTACTGAGGGTCTCTTCGACGTTTTCAGCCATTTTGTCTACTCTTCGTTGAACTGAGTTGTCACTGAGAGGAGTCGATTTTATGACTTGTTCAGGAGATTTGTGCAAGACTGTTTTAATAACCTCTTTAACTGCAGGCAGAATCAGTTCTTCTCCAATAGTGTGGGGCTCGCCAGCTTTCGATATCAGCAAAGAAATGTTGTAAGAAGCCTTCAGACCATCATCTGAATTTTTCGATGAGGAAGTAAACATATTCATTGTTCTTCGCTTAAAAAATTGATCTCGAAGAGAATGAAAGAACGCCAGTGTTTTACCAGATTTATCGGGATGAATTTTCTGTAAATGTTCGAGGAGTCTAGACGGCTTCATTGCTTCATTAGAAAAGTTTCTCTCTCAAACCAAGCACATGGGTTGTTGTGGATTGGTCGGTGATTGCATAAATCCATACTTCAAGTACTCCACAGAGTATTGCCTACACTTCTTTTTCGATACTCCTGGGGTTGGCCTGTATGTATGCTGCCCTCACCAAATGTTAATAAACATCTTGCTTTGACAGTCAGAATAAACTCAGACTCCTGCATAAAGGAACACTAACTAATTCCAAAATTATGAAAGAGAAATTTATTCCAACGTGAGACAGGTAAATTTCTGAATGAAAAAATAAAAACAAAGAAGTTTTCACTGCAACGAAGGGGAAGAAATGAATAGAAATTTCAGGGGAGAAAGAAGAAAGAGAGGAAGGGAGGGAATGTAAGGCGACTGTAACAAGTAGAATTTGTTTATTACTAAGTAATAAAGCGGGTAAAAGCGAGACAAGTAGCATGGCAAATAGGAATAATATTCCGATAATATTTAGATTGAAGGCAACAAGTAGGAAGTAAACATGGTGAGATAAGGCAAATGAAACATACCAGAGTCATGTTGAAGGGGTGACTGAAGCGAGAAGGAAAGAATGCGTGTTGTCGGGAAGAAAAATTGTCTGGCGGAATGGTTGAAAGTCCCGCCAAGAAGAATAAGTCTCGTAGCTTTCGCGATGCCGAGAGTTTGGATTAATTTATAAAGAGAGGATAAACTCCCAAGAGCAGAGCTTAAGGCAACCCGAAAGAGAAATTAAGAAGGGGAGAAGAAATGAGAAATAAAAGTAACGGAGTTAAAAAGGGGCAGAAAGTTTAACGTCGCAGCGAGATAACGGGAAGTAAACAAAGGGGAAAGCAGTGACCAGGGGAAAATTGTCCCTTACGAAGAGAGGTCTGGACATAGACGTGACACATACGTCTAGTTGCAGCGACTGGGGAACGCTTAACTAAATCGCGCCGTTTTTCCGGCCTTTCTACCAACACCAATGTCACATTTTACTGTATTTACTCCAACGCCCCCTTGACAGTTTCAACGCCCACATCCGACTGTTTACTCACCAGCGCCCCTCTGAAAGTTCATATCCCCCCCCCGGTGGCGGTACCGCCCACTTTGAAAACCACTACATTAGAGCAAAGTGAAACGTAAACAGTATTTGAAATTTGCTCGTCAAGTTCATTGCCAACGATGATGAACGTGATGAAACACACACATCTTTCTCGTTCTATTACTCAAAATTAATCAACGAGATACCTAAATTTATGGACATATAAACACACACATAGTCGTTGTTGGTTGTTGGTTGTTAGGGTTTTATGGCATATCAACCTTTGAAGGTTATTTAATGTTAAATCCATTTTTATAGAAATAATTAGTTCTATTTCAAACAATTCAGTTCAGCATGAGTAAACAGTTTAATTGTTAAAAACATTTCTATTTCAAGCAATTCAGTTTAGTCAAACAGTTCTAATTCAACCAATTCAGCTTTGCACAAGTACAGATTTCGCTTACTCACAGTTAAATGTCTATATTAAACAATTCACTTTAGCGTAAACATAGATTCAACGTCAAAAACACTTCCATTTCAAATAATTCAGTTTAGTATAAATGCGCGGTGTAAATGTAAGTACACAATATAATTGTCAAAACATTTCTATTTCAAGCTATTCTGTTAAGTTAAACAGGTCTAATTCACACATTCAGTTTAGCATAAGTACGCAGTTGAGTTCTATTTAACCCATAAATAGGACCCTTATCAGGTGCTACCACTTCGAACCAGAGTGGACCTGGGAGCGATGGCAATGAAGGGGTACTCTGCATTCCCCAAAGCTCTTGCATTACTGGAATCTCACCATCAGATTGTTTAATGTCATATCAGGACACTCGTTGGAGGAGTCTTAACCCTCTGCAGAGATGCAGCCGACTGGGCAACACATGTCTGTCACATAAACACTAACGCACACACATGCATTTGAATATATATAAATAATGAATGCTCAGTTACGGTGATAAATATATATATATATATATATATATATATTGGTTGATAGATAGGGAGATACGTGTTGCCTTCAATAAGTTTCCAGACTTTTTTGTACAGGCATGCCACGACCTGTTCACAAACATAATCAGATCGGATTTCTCGCTTGCCCTAGAAAAATTGCATCCGGGTACGGCCGGAAATGACGAAGCCTTTTTGCGACATTGACCTGCCGTTACAGCTAAAAAAGGGATAAATTAAAATTAACGACAATTACAGAACTCTTCTGCCAGAAATAACTCTATAAAAATGGAATTAATTATCTTCGCTATCCTATATCAGGCTAAAGATGTACTTTATTTCTACACCCATTTTTTTTATAGAAGAACTTTCTATTCATGTGCCCGGCAGAGCAGCGCTGCATTCCCTTTATATTAAAAAGGCTTCTGCGGCAAAAAATTCGGAAGTCCCCGGACGCTCTCAGAGCGAGACTCCGAAACGCTGAATCCTACATCTAGAGGTTGCATTCACTTTTCCCATCATATTGATATGCGCAAAAGGTCCTTTTAAGGACCGTCAGAGGCCTACTTCTGCGGGTTGGAGCATCTGAAGTTGACGGCCCAGAGGCAAACACGAAGAGGACTCTAAGACCACCCGGTCTTAACCATTCGGTCGATTCCCCCTCGTCCACTTGGCAACGCAACACTAAAAGCACGAGTTAGCCTTTAGCTACCGCTTCACTATCAGCGCAGCGCTAAGATAACGCCAATCTTAGCTGCGGCCTCCTGGCCTGTTCGCTCGACAGTGCTGAGCTTGGGCACCGCAAAGCCTTAGTTACCCTCTCGATACGCCCGAACAGCTTTGGCGCGGCAAAGCCATAGCTACCGTCTCCGATACGTCCGCACAGCTTTGGCGCGGCAAAGCCATAGCTACCGTCTCCGATACCTTCACACAGCTTTGGCGCAGAAAAGCTATAGCTACCGTCCCGATACGTCCGCACGGCTTTGGCACGGCAAAACCTCAGCCATCGTCTCCGATACGTCCGCTCAGCTAGGGGCACGACAAAGTCCTAGCTTCACCGACTCGTTCACTCGACCTCGTATGTGCAAAGGCCTGGCAAACCTTAGTCCCGGTTCCCCTGTCCATTCACTTGGTGTGTAGTACTAAGACAAGGCTCAGTCTTAGTCGCCAGCTCGTCCGACTCTACGCGACCAAGCTGCCAACACCGATTTCGACCACGACGCTCCAGCAATGCAGCATCCAGTCCACGTACGACTCGCTGTTACGGACTGCCCTAGTATTGCAACATCTGGCCTACGTACGACTCGCTGTACGGGCTAGCGACTGTATCGACGCACCTCCGGTTAACCCAACGTACTGCCGAGACCGGGACTTCGATTAACCAACCACAACCAACACTAGCTTCCCGCAATGATTTTCCAGTTGCATTCAACGACTCGACCGATCTCAGCTTCCCACAATGATCGTCCAGCTGCATTCAACGACTCGCCCGACGCCAGCTACCTGCAACGATGATCCAGCTGCATCCTACGACTCGACCCACATCAGCTACCAGCAACAATCGTCTAGCTGCTTCCCTTCGACTCGACCATACCAGCTACCGACATCACCAATCTAGCTGAAGACACAAATACTACTACCACAAAGTTTACACCGCGCTTGTAAATACGACAATAAATTGTCATCTTTATTATATTTGTTACCTCGCCTTCATTGTCTTTGGTTGTCATTACTCGCGCGCTTTAACTTAAATCATTTGCGGGATCGACATGATTATCGGCTCCGCATCAGGCATTTAAAATTGTCGTAGACTCTTAAAAATTTACTATGTTATTGCTATACATCATGTGAGATGACTGACCAAATTTTATGATTTCAGGTTTAAAGGAACAGCTACAACAGGAATTAGAATACACCCTGATTGTCACAGCTGGTGAATTTCAAAAATGCAATCTCCATGTGAGGACACTTTTGAAGAACAATATGCTCTAAAATTTTGTTTTAAACTTGGAAAAAATGCCACAGAAACGTATGGAATGCTTCAGACTGCTTTTGGAACATCTTGCATGAATCGAGCATCAGTTTTTGAGTGGCGTAAGAGATTCAAGGAAGACAGGGAGTCTGTGAGAGATGATGAGCGGTGTGGGAGGAGTAAGGAAGTCAATACATCAGAGTTGATGGGTCAAACAGTTAGGGTTAGGGTTACTATGTTGACGTTTTAAGGGAGTTCAGGAAGAGATTCATAGAGAAGAGGCCAGCACTCTTCAAATCGGGTCAGTGGCATTTCCACCAGGACAATGCTCCAGTCCACAACTCCATCCTTGTCACAGGCTATTTGACCAAGATGGGTATCAAGACAGTTCCTCACCCTCCTTATAGTCCAGACCTTGCTCCCTGAGACTTTTGGTTATTCCCTAAGCTCAGAGGCTGTCGTTACGAGACAATTGAGGAGATGAAAGAGGCTGTGACGAAGGTCATTGACACGCTCACACAAGAGGACTTCCATGGAGCCTTCCAGAAGTTGTTGGAACGGTACGACAAGTGGATTGCAGCCGGAGGAGATTACTTCGAAGGGGACTAGAGTTTCATGTGTGTACTATCAATAAAATTGCCCATGCAAAAAAAGTCTGGAAACTTATTTAATGATCCCCGTCAGGATAGCGTAGACACAATGAACGGCCCTTGGAGACTATCAGAATTCCCAATAAAGCAGATAACCTTTTTCATCATGTTTCACATATACAAACCACTTGTTTCGCTGATTTCATAGGCCAGAACCTGTCAATCACTAAGCACCGTTGACACTGTGTCGGTTCTATTCTAACTTACACACACACACACACACACACACACACACATATATATATATATATATATATATATATATATATATATATATATATTTAGCAATCTTTATTTATAAATATAGAAAACTGTGAGAGTGAATAAAATAAATAAAATAAAACAATTTTTTTAAATGCAGAAACTCCCAGAAGCCCCTGACAGAAAGTGGGGCGATGCATGCGCGAAAAAGGAACCGTCCCTGCGAAAACAAGAAATTCGTTCACTTCAGCGGGACCCTTCAGACTGAAAGGACTTTCTACCATCCGGTTGCTTGCAAGGTAGCTCGCCTATTTTGGCAAGTCTCCTGGGCTTCGCATGCGGGTTGTGTCTGATGCTAGCGAGCCAACACACCGAAGAGAGCAACATGAAAATAAAATGGGAGAAACGACAGTCCTCAAATAGTGCAGGAAGACATTCCTCGCAACAGAATTGTCGTGCGAAAACCCAAACGAAATAAAATTGAAATGGAAAAGATATTTTCTCTCTCCGCCTCCTTCCTTTTTCTTCCTTTGCAGACTTCACAGATAAGAAGACGCCAACGAATTAAGATGGGGTTAGAAGAAACTAACGGAGTCAGATATCAATAACCAACAACGACCAAATATTCTGCAACTCCATAAAACTATATATATATATATATATAGCACTCTTCATTTACAAATAGAGTAAACTATATATATATATATATACTTATTATTGGGAAGATATAAGAGCAGTGTGATGATGTGTTTATTGTAACGTTTTATTCAGTACGAGCTTCATCAGAAAATAACTTAGAAATATTATTAAGTTTAGAAAAATATCGGAAATGTTAGAACTGTCTCTAAGATTGTAATAGAATAATAAAAAACGTAGTTAGTATCGCTGATTATGATGAAATATCAAAAAATGTGAAACGAAAAAAAAAAATGAAAGATATCTAAACTATGAATTCAAAGATTCGGAAATTATTACTGCTGTGGGTGAAGTAAATAACATTGTTTTGGGGTTCTTTGTTCCATGGCATATCAACCTTCGTGGGTTATTTAATGCGAAAGCCAACATTAGAGAAGAATACTTATGGTACTATTCAACCCAAAGGTAAGGAAGTTCATGCGTTTCCTCAACGTATTAGTCCAAAAGTGAAAATAATAGAGCGACTGGAGTTCGAACTTGCTTATTTCCAGGACACAGTCTTGCACGTTATCTAATGTACCATGTGGTTTCCTCCAAAATATACTTCTAGATAAATTGTAATTGAAATTAATGAATGTTGGGACTAGTTTTTTGCTATTCTGTTTAAACCTGAGTAAATTAAGTGGAATAATTTGTTTTAATTTTAAGCAGACTTTCTAAAATCACCAGCCTGTCGTCAACTCTGGTTGTTTGAAAAAAATGACTCTGGCAGTAAATAAGCAAACAAGGATTGATATGCCGTAATAAAAACGAATCTAACGGAATTTTCTAAAATCCTAGTCGTTATTTGATTGTTTTGTACCAAAATATTTTAGTAGATTCTATAAGTTTACGAAGATATTTTTTTTTCTTTTTATTGCTTATAAAGGATATATCTATCCAACTCCTCCATCTCGTATAGTATGTGACACAAGATCAATCTTTAAGTAGAGAAGAATTGGATTAAATTCAGAGATTTTCCTTCTCTTAGACTGGTTGCCTAAACAAGACTAAAAGACCATTTCTGTCGTACTATTTATTGGATCAACGTTTCCATTTCCTACGACGATAACCGGCCATAAAATAAAATGCAAACATTTTTAAAATTAAAATTGTGGTCTTTTTTCAAAATGATGCGTGACAAGAGCATTTAAATTATACGCAACTTTTTAAAAAGAATATCTATATTTATATTATCGCTATGTGTAAAAACACATCTCAAAGTTTCGCTAGCATGAACCTTTTTTTTAACAATCCTGACACTAAATGATAAAAATACCTGTCTATGAAAAATAAACATCGTATATATGATATATATGTATATATATATACCAAAACAAATCTAATGGATTGTTTATATATATATATATATATATATATATATAAACAATCCATTAAATTTATTTTGCGTTTAATTTCTCTCTCATTGACACACACACACACAAACACACATATATATATATATATATATATATATATATATATATATATACTACCCCTGGCAAAACTTATGGAATTAACACATTTAGATGATGTTCACTTAGGTTTTCACAAATTATTTCAAAGAAAAAGTCAAGCCGACCACGTGCGGCACTTGATTTGGCCAGAATGGAAAAGAGAGAAGTAATCCCAGAAAACAGGGCACCAAAAAGCCACAATTTGTCAAGAATCACAATTAGGACTCACAGTACGAATTCAGGAACCAAACTGAAAGGCAGGAAAAAATAGCCAGCAAAAGGGCTTCGTCACTCGCTTTTTGAATAGCCGATAAGTATTTTAAACAGGCAAGTAGCTTCCCAAAAAATAAAACCAAAATCAAACGAAAGCTCGAATTCGGGGACCAAACTGTAAAGGTACGAAAAAATAGCCAGCAGAATAGTTTTATCATTCGCTTCTTAAACAGCCGATAAATATTTCAAACCGGCAAGAAGTTTCCCAAGAAATAAAAGTAAAATTAAACGAAAGTCTACTATTGAAATTCTACCAAGTTAAACAATTGAAAGAAAATTCAACCGAGAATTCTGCTGAAAAGGTAACTTTACACAAATTAAATGAGAACTGAAACATTTCGACAAAACTAAAAGAAGAAAAATACTCAAATTCATAGAACTTTGTTTCCTGCACTCTCTCTCTCAGATAAGTTCCCGCAAATTGTACTAAAATTTGCAACACTTTATCTTTTATATCCCTTTCTTTATTGTTTCTTTTGTATAAAATTCCTTTTTAAAAACATATTGTCTGTGTTATTTTTTTGAATCCGTATCCGAACTAGAAAACTGCGGAATTTACCGTTTCAACTTACCGTTTAATATTGCACACTAAAGTCTCCTAAGAGTATTACCTAGTTAAATACTAAATCTGGCTTTTAGTGTTATTTCCTTAAAATTGAATTTTACTCTAAATTCTTTACATTACATATTTTATTCTCTCTCCAAATTTTCTTTAATCCTTTTACCGGTAAGTTTGTTAATTTCATCATCTTTTGCTAGAAGTAATATTGTTACTAACGATAGAAAACTTCTGGATATCAAATCGCACTAATTGTAGTGAGTTTTATCTGCTTCATTTTTTATACCTTCCGTCCACTTTTATTCTATAGTTTAAGCAAATTTTGGACACAACTGGCTGGAAATAACCAATATCTTTCCCACACTAATGAGTTTTATGATTCTTTTCATTGTTTCAAGTAACATTTCTTTTGTCAGATCCACGTTTCTTTTCAATTAGGTACGCCCAACTGCTTGTTGTGGTCTGCAAGAACTGTCTTTTAACTGTAGACCAATATGCATGAATAGGCTTCTCCAAGTATTAGTTTTAGGAATGCAAATTAGAAGATCATTTCATAATTTTTTTCGTCAACATTGCGTTATTTCATGTTTTCCTCTGCATTACATGGAAAAAACATAGGATTAATCTAAATAATTTAATGTAGTTTGTCTCCGGTATATATTCTATGAAGCTGGAATGTTCAACTATTAAATAAAAAGGCTTAACGTCTTATCTATTATTAGTTTATTTACTGCTAAATAAAAAAAAATTAAATGAATAATCTCTTAAAGTGCTAATCCCATAATTTTTGCCAGGGGTAGCGTATGTATGTGAATGTGAGTGTTTATAAAAAATGCAATTTTAATTATAAAAAGGTAGGTTCTACGTGTAGGTAAAATTTATGCTAAAACATTTGCCACGAGGTAGCTCTATATCCAGAGACGACATTATTTAGCTGTTGAAATTATGTAAAAGGACAACAGACTGATCTGGATTTAAAATTGCCACCGCACAAGCGCTGGTAGCCGTGAGTAAGAGGTATGTCTTTGGTCAGTAGTAGTCATTTTTAAAATGGTGACATCCTATGGGCAGCGCGTTGATCAGATCTATCCCTTTGTGATTACTTCCTCTGGGGATAACTGAAGGCTCAAGTCTTTAAACGTAAGCTGCATAGAACTGACGAGCTGAAGGATTTCATTCGTTATAAATTCGCTGCAACACTTAAGGCAGTGATTCGGTCAGCGCTGCAGAACTTGAAGCTTCAGGAGTATTTAGCCCGTAATGGTAAGCATTTGGACTATATAATTTTAAAAACAAAACCAAATGGTAAATATTATCTTTCTTTTTGAAAAATTAATGTTTTAAATAAATCCATATTCCCTTTTTTATTCAAACCTGAGAGAACATTCCTCCAGAACCTGTATAATGCATCTAATCTTTCGATGATCCGTTGCTTATGTGCTGCGTCAACTGGATCATTTTCCATAGATGAACGTAGGTTCATTGTTAAGACTTATTTTACATTTAAATTTCCCTTCCTTTGGAATTTTCAGAAAGGTATTAAAAATGCTTTTCACAAAGAATGTAGCAAACCGTCTCAATTTTTTCGCATTATGGTCACCATAACAGACCGTAATTTGAGTTTATTTTCAGCAATGATGCACCAGGTCAGATCATATGAATAATTTTTTAACAGATCTATACGCCCATAGATAAGACCCTAACAGATACTATCACTCTGAGCCAGTGTGAACTTGGGAATAATAACAATAAAGGGGTACTCCACAATCCTCAGGGCACCAAATTTTTGTGTTTTGAATACCGTTGTTATGCTTTATTGAATGACTTTGATCAAAGTCAAACTGTTTAATATTTCCAAACCTACACGACTTGTGGAATTATCATGTTTATTTGTAATGTGTACCTATCGGTAGAAAGAGTTAATTAAGGTAAAAGAAGCGCATTAATTCTTGTTTCATATGGGGCTGTGAAATCGTAAGCCAGTCAGAACAACCATCCTGCCCAAAACGATTTCAATGGACACGCGAGTGTTGAACTTGGAAATTGCATGAATGGGGGAAGTCTATATAGTCTGATAAAATTTACTTTCTTTTGAATAAAATGTGTCCTTGATATGACGCAAAACTACATCCGATGGTGAGGCTCCAGTTGTGGATCTCTGTGGAGTGTTGAGTATTCTGTCATTGCTATTACTCCCAGGTCTATCCAGACCCAAAGTTATTGTAACTGTTAGGGTTCCATTAGAGGGTCAAATAGATCTGTTTGAAAATTATTTGTATCGGTTAAACTGAGTGTCAAAAAATGATTATTACTGGGGCTGAAGAATACACCGACTTTGTCTCTGAAGAGGGTTAAGACTCCCGCCACAAGTGTCCTGGATATGACACTAAACAATCTGATGGTGAGGCTTCGCTAATGCTGCAGCTTTGGGGAATGCAGGGTACCCCTTTATTGCCATCGTTCCCAGGTCCAACCTGGCCTGGAGTGGTAGTAACGTATAGGGTCCTATCTATGGGTCAAATAGAACTAAACTGTGTAATTATGCTAAACTGAATTGTTTGTGTCACGTGATGGCTCACGGAGACGAAGAGGTAGGAATGATACTACCATCCCGTGTTGCTATTAGCGCTTTCTAGGAGTCAAAAAGTGACCGTTAGGAGAGAATGTGGGTCACGCAGATGTTCGCACTTAAGTGACCTTGGGTCGCCGGACATCGGAAGGGGAAAGAAAAATGAAGAAAATGATTGGCGGGGACTCCAAACGGAAGTGGGGTTCCCTTCCCCTCAGCGGAAGTAAATACAAAAAAGGAAGTTTTTGGGCAAGTCTCGTGGCAGACGGACGATAGCCATTTTGCTCCGGGCTAAAGACAAAAAGACTGAGACACGAAGAACTCCAAAAACCTTCAAGCCAGTACTAAAAACAGAACAAAGTCTATTAGCCCGTGAAAAAAGAAAAATTCTCCAGTGGAACCCCGTCAAAAAAATAAGATAAGTAACTTTGAGACATTTTTCCGTTACACCCAAATTTTGTTACCACTCTCTCTCTCAATTTGAAAAAGGATAAAAGCCAAGAAAAGACATTTATATTCATGGACTATCCTATTATATATTTTTGACACTTTGAACATATATATGTATATAACCGTAGTAAAGAACCTATGTATTTTCATTTTTACCATGTGGTCTATGTTATTATTTCATGCTTTCCTTTCAGCTTCTATTCGCCTTACCTTATCTTGCTTAGAACTGTCCTATTAATTCCTAAAGTATAACACGGGAAACCGGAGTTGCCGACTACTACAACAACATTAATATTATTACAACTAAGACCTATAGGCCCGTATTCTTCTTCTTTTATCTAAGGGAAAGAAGTTTAGCGGCCTGGTGGGTGTGTGATAGTGTGAAATTTTGGACCCCTTTGCCAGCGGTGGCCAGTCTGGCCCTAAATTATTCCCTCACGTAATATGCCAGTTCTTATCTGCCTGAGAAAAGAACTCTGAACAGGACTTATTTCTGTAGGGGATCAAGTGCCAACCTGCCCCGTCTTCACACGTGCGAAAATAAAGTTCCGTTTTGGGATTTTAGTCAATTTCCCCGTCACATTTGTAATAGAACTATTTATATGTATAAAAATGATTTGGCATTAAATGACCTAGAATAGTTGATATGCCATAAAACCAAACCAATTATTACAAGAGAGTAGTTACATGAAACCACGTAGCTCTGTATAAATCATCAGACTTAGAAAACCTTGAAACAATACAACTTTGAGCAAATTATTTCTATTAGATTGGAATAGTTAATATAAATGCGGGCAAATAAACAATTATAGGCAAGTAAAAAGCGCAGTTTTAAAAAATATGTAATCTGGTGACTACAATCAAACATTTACAAACGAATCTAATTTCTGTTTTAAATAATCCATAAAGAGTTGATATGCAGGTGGGAGTACATGTGGAGCAGTGATTAACGTGTAAGACTGCGACATCGTCGAAAGCAAGTTCGAACTCAAGACGCACTATAACGTTCACGTTGGAACAAATACTCTAAGCAAAAGTATGAACCTCCTTTTCCTCTGCTATAAGTTAAATAGTACCACTATTAGTTCTATTGTAGGATAGACTGAGTTCTCTTATCTTGGTAAGCAACCAGTCTAGGAGAAAGAAAATTGAATTCAAACCAGCAGTACTGCAGGCAAAAATTGAGTTTGTATCACATCTTACCTGTGGTCGAGATTTTGGGAAAATAGAAAACTGAGACCAGATAATTGTTTAAATTATTAGTATTTTATAATAATACTTGATTCCATATATCATTAGATAGGAACAATTACTTAGTTGAACTATTGGGCCTGTCACACTGCAAAAATAGTTTCAGATACATAAAGAAAAATTTACTGTTTTTCTTTAGTCACCTAAATCCTCAAGATTTCAGTTTCATTAAGTATTTAAAGAATGATTAAGACCAACAAGTTTGACCTGCAGAAAATCCACCACATAACTTGAAAGAGTTAAAAGATCTTCTTTTAACTTCCTGACACCAGATCTTACAGGGTACATTTGGAAGTGTTGTAGAGTCTATGCCTAATTGAGTGAGAGTTGTTTTGAGGGGAAATGAAGGATCAACAACTCATCACACACACACACACACACACACACACACACACACACATGTGAGTGTCTAATACGGTGTTGATATTGACCAAGTGAGTAGAGTGTTCGCCAATGGCCCGGGAGACTGGGGTTCAATCCAGGTCGAGTCATACCAAAACTCTCAAAAATATGGTACTTGATACATCCTTGCTTTACACTCAGCATTATAAGGTACGTATCAAGGGTAAAGTAGAACAGTTCGGGTAAAGGAATAACGCCCTCCCCTATACCTCAGTGTAGTAGCTATTGAAAAGGGAATCTTTGGATCACCATCGACTATAGTTGCAAACTTTACTCATATATATATATATGTAAACAATAGTAATTGTGATTCATAACCGTTTAAAATTTACTTCGCTGCTACTGGTTCCTCGTGCCTGAAGTCTCGGATTGGCATTTGAGTCAACCGGGTTTCGCTCCCAGCTACGGGAAGCTAGTATGTCTAGCCACACTGATGAGTTCTGATAGAACGAAACAGATCTGTCGGTGGATTATATATATATATATATATACTCCCCTACCTCCGTAGGGTTGAGTTCTCTAGCGAATGAAGTAATTGTGTTGCCATTAGCGTTTATTTGCAAGGCTCTTCATATATGAATTGAGCTCTCGGTAGCCGTTAACCGGATGCATGTAAACAATAGTAATTTGATTCATAACCGTTTAAAACTTACTTCGCTGCTACTGGTTCCTCGTGCCTGAAGTGTAGAGTCTCGGATTGGCGTTTGAGTCAACCGGGTTTCGCTACAAGCTACGGGAAGCTAGTATGTCTCGCCACACTAATGAGTTCTGATAGAACGAACCAGATCTGTCTGTGGATGACTCTCTCTCTATATATATACAGTGTATCACAAAAATGAGCACACCCCTCAAATTTTTTATATATTTAAGTATATCTCTTCATGGGACAACACTAACAAAATGACAATAGTCTGTGTGCAGCTTATATAACAGAGTTGATTTATTTTCCCCTCAAAATATAGCCATTCAAAGCTAAACCCCTTCCAACAAAAGTGAGTACACCCCATATGGAAAGTTGTCAATATTAACATACACCATGTCAACTTTCAATATTTTGTGTAGCCGCCATCATTATCCGGAACTGCCTTTACTCTCCAGGGCATGGAGTTTACCAGAGCTTCACAGGTAGCCACTGGAATGCTCTTCCACTCCTCCATGACGACGTCGCAGAGCTGGCGGATATTTGAGACTTTACGCACCTTCCGCTTGAGGATCCCCCAAAGATGTTCTATTGGTTTCAAGTCTGGAGACATGCTTGGCCATAGCAAACCTACACGAGTGAGTTCGATTCTCATTGGGTGCCCAATTCATGCGGCCTTGTGCTACATCTAAGCAAAAAAAAAGCTTAGTAAATTACCTTTACCCTCAGCCTCTTCAGTAAAGCAGTGGTCGTCTTGGAGGTGTGTTTGGGGTCATTGTCATGCTGGAACACTGCCCTGCGACCCAGTTTCTGGAGGGAGGGGATCATGCTTGCTGCTGTATTTCACAGTCCATGTTGGAGTTCATGTTTCCCTCAATGAAATTTAACTCCCAACACCTGCAGCACTCATGCTGCCCCAGACTATGACATTCCCACCACCATGCTTGACTGTAGGCATGACACACTTACCTTTGTACTTCTCACCTGGTCGCCGCCACACGTGCTTGAAGCCATCGGAACCAAACAAATTAATTTCCATCTCATCAGACCATAGAACATGGTTCCAGTAATCCATGTACTTTGTTGACATGTCTTCAGCAAACTGTTTGCGGGCTTTCTTGTGTATCGTCTTCAGAAGATGCTTCCTCCTGGAGTGACAGCTATGCACACCAATTTGTTGTAGGATGCGGCGTATGGTCTAAGCACTAACAGGCTGACCCCCCTACCTCTTCAATCTCTGCAGCAATGCTGACAGCACTCCAACGCTGATCTTTAAAAGAAAGCATTTGGATTGTGACGCTCAGCACGTGCGCTCAGCTTCTTGGGACGACCTACCCGAGACCTGTTCTGAGTGGACCCCCTTCTTTTAAAACGCTGGATGATCTTAGCCACTGTGCGGCAGTTCAGTTTCAGGGTGTTGGCAATCTTCTTGTAGCCTTGGCCATCTTCACGTAGCGCAACAATACGTCTTTTAAGATCTTCAGAGAGTTCTGCCATGTGGTGCCATGTTGAAACTTTCAGTGACCAGTATGAGAGAGTGTGAGAGCTGCACTACAAATTTGAACATACCTGCTCCCTATGCACATGGGCCTAGTAACACGAATGAGTCAAATGACATTTGTGGAGAAAAAATGACAAGCAGAACTCAATTTGGACATTTAGGGGTGTAGTTTCTTAGAGGTGTACTCACTTTTGTTGGTAGGGGTTTAGCTTTTAATGGTTATATTTTGAGTTATTTTGAGGGGAAATAAATTAACTCAGTTATATAAGCTGCACACAGACTACTTTTCATTGTGTTAAAGTGTCATTTTGTCAGTGTGGTCTCATGAAGAGATATACTTAAATATCGGCAGAAATGTGAGGGGTGTATTCACTTTTGTGATACACTGTATATATATCATAGAATGAGGGACAGATATACGTAAAAATCAAATACATCAACGTATATGCTGTCGCAATCACACAAATATATAGATATTATATATAACACACTTATATGAATATATATGTAAACTCTTTTTCTCTGTCTTTCTTTCACATATATATATATATATGAGATTTTAAAAAATCATATTTTAACAACCTTTAAGTGCCTATTATTTCGTTCATACGATATATATATATATGTATATATATATATATATATATATACACACACAGAGAGAGAGAGAGAGAGAGAGAGAGAGAGAGAGAGAGGGGGGGGCATGATTCCAGCTATTCTCGATTCTCTGTCCCCACCAACTATGGGTGAATAGCAAGGCTGACTGTGTTCTTTAGCCTTGATTAGGCAACCAGTTTAAGAGAAGGAACACTGAATTTAAAACACCTTTGCCCATCTTAAAAAATTGACCTTGTGACACATTCTGCCCGTGGCAAAGGTGTTGTATATATATATATATATATATATATATATATATATATATGGCTGGAGACAGAGAGAGGCGTATATATATATGTTGAATTGAGAGGAATATCGGATACCAGCGCAAGAAAAACGTATTGGAAAACTGCTTATGTGCTCTTTGTACATTTTTTTAGAAAAGGCATGAGTCTACATCGCCCTACGCTTTATCCCATTACAATTACGTGTCTGGGTATACACACCTCGAGTCTCTTGCTGATTTTACGAGTACATCAATGTATTGACTTCTCACTCTTAACGGGACATAAACAGACATCTGGCATCGGAAGCAAATACGATACTATTTCATCCTACGTGTTGACGGTAGTGAACGACTAAGCTAGTGTGATTGATAGGAGGTTATAAATTTGGATAAGATTCGGAGAGGGCAGTGATACGAGAAAAACAAAGAAATAACGAAAGAAATTGGTAAATAAAGAAAAATGTTGAATAAAAATGCAGCAAAAACTCAAAGAGGTAAAAATAGTCGACAGGGAAGAAAGGAAGTAAAACAAGAAGAGAAGTAAATATAAAGATTAACAGTAAAAGAAGAAAGACGAAAAAGAAAAATCAGAAAAGGAAAAAAGAAATTGAGAAGAATAAAAACGAGCAGTATAATAAGAAAGAAAGAAAGAAAGAAAGAAAGAAAGAAAGAAAGAAAGAAAGAAAGAAAGAAAACAGAGACGGAAACACAGAAAGTAAAAGAAGAAAGTAAAGCAATAAAGAAATAGAAAGAAATCAAATCAGTTGAAGAAGAAAGAAAACAAGGAAAACAATAAAAGAAGAAAAACAAAAAAGTAAAAACAAAAAAGTAAAAAATGAAATATAAAGTAAACAATAAAAAAAAGAAAGAGTAGAAAAATCAAAGAAATAAAAATGAGGAGTAAGAAGGTAAGTCAAAAGTAAAATAAAAGAAGAAAAAAGATAAATAATAGAAAGACATCAAAAATATCTTTTAAGTAAGAAAATAAAGAAAGAAAAAAGAAAGAATTCTGTAATCAAAGAAAGAAAAAGAAAAAGAAAGAAACCCCCAAAGAAAGAGAAATAAAAGAAAGATAACTAAAAGAACGAAATACTTTAAAGAAATTAAAAAAAAAATAAAAGAAAGAAGATGAATAAAAACAATCTAAGATAATAAAGAAGAAAACAAAAAAAAAAGAAAAAAGTAAAAGAAATAAAGAAACAAAATAAAAAAGCAATAAAAGAAAGAAAGAAAGAAAGACAGAAAGAAAGAAAGAAAGAAAAAAGAAAGAAAGAATGAATGAATGAATGGAAAAAGGAAGGAAGGAATAATTCACTGAATTCGCCCGTACTTGCATGCAGTAAACGAGCAGTAGTATTCAACATGATCTTAGTAGCAATTGTAGTAGTAATAGTGGTACTTGTTGTAGTTGTAGTAGTAGTCATAGTGACAGCAGTGGTGGCAAAGTTCTTAATATTTCGGGTTGAAGAGAAGTCGTAGTAATCATAGTGATAGTGGTAGTTGTGTTTGGTATTGTGGAATACAGTGGAACGGAGTAGACCCTCAAAGAAAGACACATACGCGCGTACTACAAGCACCTGCTGCTGCTATTGTCGGAGTTGGAGGTGGTGGTAACCCTTTAAATTACTCGTGTCTTGGTGTGTCTGTCGGTATAGTCAGTCATGCCGAATCTACTCACTGACCGTCTCTTTAATCCAAATAATAGAAAAGTCAGGACAGGCCTGGTCATATTTGGAGGTATACTCATTCATCTCTCCCTGGGGACAGCCTACACTTTCGGTAAGAATAAGAATGTATATTTAAAGAAAAGAAGAAACAAAATGAGTGTAGAAAGAAAGAAAGAAAGAAAGAAAGAAAGAAAGAAAGAAAGAAAGAAAGAAAAGACAGAGCACAGAATGAGAGAGAGAGAGAGAGAGAGAGAGAGAAAGAAAGAGGAAGAGAGGGGAAGGATAAAAAAGAGAAAATAAGAGAACGGGGAAAAAGAGTGTCTTGTGGATTATTAGAGAGTGGGTGATTATAAAAAAAAAAGGACGAAAAATACTAGACTTGTAAGAAAGAAAAGAGTGAGAGAGGGAAGAAAAAATAAATTAGGTAAGTGAGGGGAAAGAGAGTAAAATACACAATAAGGAAAGAAGAAAGAAAGACAGATTAAAAGAAAAAGAAACGTAAAAAAGGAAGATATATTTGAAGAATAATATATAAAAAGCTTTCTTATGGAAAAAATGTGGGAGAATGATGAACGAGTACATTTTTTCCGAAGTGCTTCAACAGTTCACCACAAACCTATCAAACATCAACATTAAGACCAAAACGAACCCTAAATGAAAAAATCAGTTGCAGAATAGTATCACACATAACTGACGATCTTTGACATATTACTCATTCAAGGTATTGAGAATTATAACTGATCTTGGTTTAATCTTCTCAATTTTTTGTCAAGGATTGGAAATTTATTAATTAGACCCAATATAAACACACACGGACTCATACACACGCATTCTCACTGGCGTGTGTATTTAATCGATAACACGTATATTATTTACCCATAGACATCGTGTTTATATGCACTTGTGTGTACATAAAAATTATAAATACATTTTCATTCAACGCTCGTTAGCAAGCATTGAATGAATATGCATTTATATGTGCACACATTCTCACATATCTAACTTATTAAATGCATTTTCCTCTTTTAGGCAACACAGAGAATTTGAAAAGAAAATGTCAAAATCATCTATCTATCTATCTATCTATCTATCTATTTTGTATATAGACCACATTGTATTGATAATTTGTATCGCATTTGCCTCATCTATATTTCTGTAGTATTGTTTGTATATATTTATGAATAGTATGATGCTTCTTGCAAGACTAGTACACATATGTGTGTTGTTTGTATGCATGAACCTGTAAATGTACCCTTGTATATATAGATAATAATGCCTTTAGCAAATACACTTAACAAATTAGAGAGATGCATATATGAGCTGTTCAAAAGATTGAAAAGAAAGACTACAATATCGTATGACCATTCATGAATGAATGAACGTGTATATGAGATTTCTTTCAAAACTGCTTCGGCAAATAAAAGCAGTTATTTACTTTACTGATTTTAACTTGAATAATTTTATTGTGTTAATCATTGGAACATCTTTGCTAACAATCAGTAGCGATATAACTATTTCCAAAGACAACAACTCTTGAGTTTAAATTCACAATTGTTACTGTGCCAATTTTCTTGTTTCTCCTTTTACTTAGGTTGCAGAATCCAAGAATTATTCACATATCCTGATAATATTAGCTCCTACTTTTGTCTTTTTTTTTACCAACAATTAGTGTAACTTCTGCTAATTCTGACGAAAAATTTGAGCAAGTCATATATTTTTTAATTCTTCACGTATATAACAAGCTGTTAATATAACCTTTTTATCTTCTCATTTTTTAAATATTAAAAATGTAATCACTTGTATCAGTCCTGACTAACATAGATGTATTGTATTTCATAAATTCATATCCTCTTTGAAATTAAATTAATTTTAAATTATGGCTGATCATGTTTTTTTTGTTCTGTTTTGTTTTGTTTTTTGTACGTAGTTGCATACATTCTATACTAAAGTCTTGTTCGTTTTACTTATAATGAATATATTCAAAATGATTTTTTTTATTGTTATGGAAGATTTTAAGTGGGACTAAATCTCTTTCCTTACTCACCTTTGTTTACGATGGTTCTGGGTTTTCATAGTAAGAGTAAGATGGCGTGTTACCTCCCCCTTTTTTTAAATCTAAAAATCAAACTAGACTCACCGGAATTACTACTACTACTACTACTACTACTACTACAATATATATGCAATAATTTTCTTACTATGTGGCGTGCATCAATACTTTTTTCTATTTGCATCATTCATTGTTAAATCGGTTTCTGTTGTCTGTTTTGAGTCTACCGCCTCGGTGTGCACATGCCTGTTGTGCATATGTGCGTGAGTACATGTTTATCAGTGCGTGCATGTGTGCACGCCAATATGTGTGTGTGTGCGTGTGTGTGTGTGTGTGTGTGTGTGTGTGTGTGTGTGTGTGTGTGTGTGTGTGTGCATGTGTGTATGTAATCGTGTGCATGTGTATGGTACACACAACTTAAAATCGCAACTTCCTATGCTTTATGTGTAAACGCAAGTGAAAGTGAAAGTGAAAGTAAAATTTATTCCCTCTTCTTTAATTTTCTCTTTTATTTAACTGTTCTTTCGTTTTGTTGGCGTGTTTTTAGGGGGTTTTGTGCTTTTGTGTTTTCTCTTCCTCCACCTCCGCATGTGCTACTAGTATGTATTGTACACAATAAAACTTGATCTCCGTCCGGGTGTTTAACTGAAAAGGTTTACACACTTTGTACTGTTTCCTTTGCAAAACCCGTAAGCAAGCTTCCCATCATAATGAAAAAACAAATTAAAAAAACATTGCGAAATTAAAAGTAAAACATGAATAAGCGAATAATACTATTCTTTAGGTGCTGATCATTTTCTTTCCACATTGTTCAATAATTGGTTATTCCTTATTTTCTAATTAAACTGAGTGAAAAATATGAAATAGTTTTTTCACATCATCTGCATGCCATCTTGACTAATGAAGACATTGATGAAATAATAATAACAATAATTATAATAATTATAATAATAATGATAAAAAACTCCAGTAGAAAATCATCAGCTAATGCTGATGGGAAATACACTCAAAGGAATAATAACAACAACAACAACAACAACAACAATAATAATCATAATAATAATAATAATAATGTTTGCTTGGAACAATCTCCAAAGGATTGGTAAAGGGATTGGAAGACTTGAAAATAAGAGGACAATTTGAGACCATCCAGATTACAGCTTGAGGAGATTTGTTGTCACTCAAACTTCTGTGAAAACTCTCAAAGGGATAAAATAATGATAGCAAAATTCACCTGGTTTTTGAGATACGATTGAATCCACCAATTCTGTCCAAAAGACCAGATCTAGTGATATTCAACAAGAAGAAACAAATGAGTCAATTAGTAGATGTAACTGTTTCAGCAAATCACAAAGTTAAAGTAAATTTTTAAAAATCTTTAGAAATACCTGGACCTTGTCATACAACTGAAAAAGTTGTGGAACATGAAGGAGACAGTAATATCAACCATAGTCAGAGCTCTCAGAATAATTCCAAAGAACCCAAAAAAGAGATTAGAGAACTAGAAATCTGAGGAAGAATTGAGACTGATCATTTCATGGCACCATTGAAATCAGCAAGAATACTGTGAAGACTCCTAGAGAGCTGAAGGGACTTACTATCACTCAATCACCAGAGAAAATAATGTATTATTGGTACAAAAATCATATAATAATAATGATAATAATAGGAAGTGTTTTAAAAGATTAAAAGACTTGCTGTCACTTGATCACTAGCTCAAATCACCAGATAACAAAACACTAAGGGAAGATCTGAAGTTGTGAATAGCTATGCAGTCACTTGATCTCCATAAAGAACCACCAGATATGAATATTAGAAAAGAGAATGCTGGAGTATTGAGGCAACTAGCGATGTCTGGGGTGCAATTCACATATATACTTATAATAATGAATAAATATATCAAAATAAATTGATATAGTTACTTTAACTATGTCAGTATTAATATTATTTGTGTAAATTTTGCATTTTAGTCATAGCTAGTTGCTTTCAACTAACATCAACTTCTCTCAATACTCTAGCACTCTCTTTCACAATTCTTGAATTAGTTGGCTCTCACTGGATATCAATTGACATCATGTTTCGTTAAAACTTCAAGACTCTCTTCATTATCCTGTTGCTGCTGTTGTTACTATTATTTTTCTATTTTTGGGTTTTCATACCAGTAATAACAAGTCAAAATGAAAGCAAATATCCTAAGCTCTAAAGCACTCTCCTCAGTATTCTAACCAATCTGAATCATCGGGTTGTCTGGGTGGTTTTATTCATCCCAGAAGCTCCAGTTCCCCCAGTCTCTTTTCTGGGTTCTTTGGAATTGTTCAAAAACTTTGGACTATCACTGTCACTTTCTTGTTTATTATTATTATCATTATTATTTAAAATGTTCTTCACATTCAAGTGACAACAAGTTTTCTGAGTTTTTAAGAATTCTTTAAAGTACTGTAGTCAATCTCTCTTGTGCTGTAGTCAAGATGTTCTCCCAGTCCCTTTTCCAGGCTCTTCAGGGTTCATTTAAGGGCTCAAACTATGATTATTATTACAGCCACCATCTTTTTCCATAGGTTCTTAAGTTCAAAGGCAATTTTTTAAAACTTTCCTTGACTTTTACTGGGATAGCAAAATCCATTGGTTAACAAGTTGTTTTTTTTTTTCTCGTTAATTAACAAGTCTGATCTTTTGACTGGGATTAAATGATTCATTTTATCTCAAAATCTCAGTGTCTCAATTATTATTATTACCTTTTATTATTATTATTATTATTATTATTATTATTATTATTATTATTATTATTATTATTTTCAGCTTTACTTTTGGTTTCTTACAGTCCTTAACCAAGACTTCGGGAAGGTAGTGATTATATGTATTCTATGTTCCATCCATATTTTCAGGTATAACTTTTCCAATCACATTAACACTACACTCCTAAGAAGATGAGTGGTCAGCAAAGTGCTATTTTTTGTTGCATTTCGTATTGGCTGGGACTGTCAGGTTTCACACAATAAATTCAAATGATTAACACAAAAGATTTTAATTGCAGCTTAAAAATGATTATTATATAAAATCAATTTTAATGATACAAAATAATAATAATATGGAAAGATATTAGTATAAAAAATAATACAAATACAATGCCCCTAACTACTGTTATAAGTTATATACTAACATGATTTCTATTTATTAATACTATTACTATTAATGATGATAATATACATATGAATAAGGAAGCTATTGCAACCAACACTATTACTACTGCTATAATCACATTCAATAAAAAATCTATTGTAACAATTATATGGATTTTCATACAAGTAGTATCTTCTGTTGGGTATCAAGTAACAGCAAATCTCCCCAATACTCCTACATTCACCTATGAATTCTTGTTGATTTTGTAGAATTAAAAAAGTTATACTGAAAGGAAATAATAATAATAATAATAATAATAATAATAATAATAATAATAATAATAGACAGGTGGAGACTGTCCCAACTACAGCATTGTTGAGAATACCGAGAAGAGTCTGGGAGACATGAGGAGACTTAGTGTCACTTAAACTCCCATGGAAAACCATCAGCTAAAGCTAATGTGAAAAACTCTTAAGGAAAAAATAATGATTATTATAATAAAGAGTTGAAAAAGCTGTGGAACATGAAGATGACAGTGATACTAATAATAATTGGCATGCGAGGAACAAATGACAAGGGTTTGCAAAAAAGACTGGCAGCACTCAAAATCAGGAGAAGAATTAAGACCATCCAGACCACAGCACAACTAAAATTGGCCAGAATACTTAGAAAAGTCCTGGAGATCTGAGGATTCTTGATGTCACTCCAGTTAAAACCATTAGAGCTGATTTGAAAAACCGGCAAAGAGTAAAAATGATATGGTACAAATAGAACTAATGATTTGATAACTCTTGATCCTCAATGAAAGCCACTAGATATTACTCTCATGAAATCTTACATAATGATAATAAGAGCTGAACTAGGATCTTGCCAGAGAACTGAAGAAGCAGTGGAACATGAAGGTGATGTTGATACCAATTGTAGTGGGAACACTTGAAAGGTTTCCCAAGGGGCTGGAAAGAAGATTGGAGGAATTGGAGAGCAGAGAAAGAAAAGAGACTATCCAGACCATATGCATTGTTAAGGTCAGCTAGAATACTTTGGTGAGTCCTGAAGATACTTGTGACTAGCTGTCACTCAGTCTCCAGTGAGAAACCACCAGTTAAAACTGGTGTGAAAAATTCACAATTTCTCAATTTTTGTATTTTCATACATTTGTGTGTACAGGAATACATGTGTGAGTGTATATGCACACACCCACATCGTCACACAGATGAGTATGTTTACATGGGTGTAGGGGTGTGAATTGAGAGAGAGAGAGAAAGAGAGAGAGAGAGAGAGGTTAAACTGATAATCTTTATGGAATTCATGAAATGTGGAATTTTCATTTGGTTACAGATAGTATGCTTTGATCCTAGGCCGAGCTAGCATAGTTTTGCATAATTATGTCTTACTATCATCTGTTATCCAGTAAAATCTACCAGATATTAACTATGGAAAAAATCATATAATAACAATATTAAATAGCAAAAAGAGTGTCCCAATATTGAGTTATAATTCTGTCATTTAGCAGAAAAAAAAAATGGAATGATTTGCTGACACTTGACTCTATGGTGTAAATATGCATTTATAACAATAATAATTAGTAATAAAGTCATTTAATTTGTAATGGTTAAGCCTAAGATGATGATGGTGGTGATGATGATGATGATGATGATGATGGTGATGATGATGCTGATTCATTTTTTGCTTTAAAAACAATCTTATAATATATTCATCAATTTGAACTTATATTCAAGTCCCAATGAAAGCACTGATTTCCGCTAGTTACCTGAAGTTAAGCAACAATGAGCCAACTCAGTACTTAGATGAGTAATCACTTAGCAATAGTAGGCATTGCCAGCAACTTAAGGCCTGTGAGTCAGATTAGGCAAAGCTTACAAGTCATTTAAGCTTAACTTAGTTTTAGTACAAGATCAGAAGTGTGATTCACCCAGTGAGAATCAGACTCACTAATATTGGTTTGCTAGTCTAACCATTGCACCACATGAGGTGGTCTCTCCGCAAGGTTTAGTAAATTCAAAGTATACATCAATTCTTAATAGAATCTTTGAGGCCAAACACAAGAACAAAGATATTAACAAATAATCTTTGTATTCAATTATTGTATTCTTTATTTTTCCATCAATTTTCATTATTTTTTGTTTTGTTCTTTGTTTTTGTTTGGCATTTGTTTTTTTTTCTATTACATCTGCTTTCCTTTGTCTTTGGTATAAAATCCATCATTTCTGCTTTACCCCCTTTCCTTTTAATGCCTTTGCATGAGCTTGCCAGGTGGGATTACATCAACAAAGCTGTTATCGTGACAAAAAAATAATAAACTAAAAGATAAAAATCGACCCAATCATAACATTATGCAATTATAATAGCAAACATTTCATTCTTTTCCTTTTATTTAATGCATTATGTGCAGTCACCTCTGACACTTTTGTCTGCAGTTCAGAGATAAACTATCATTACTATTCTATGAATCATTCACACTCATATCTTCATCTTTATAACTGTTATAATAATGTTTAGGTTGGTGGATTTTTCAGTCTACCTCATAATCATTTAGGGTCTTGTGATAGAGTATTGCCATTACCCACTGAATTAATCAGTAAAATAGTAAAACAGACTGGGGTTTTTAGCCTTGTCAGGTAACCAGTCTAGGAGAAAGAAAACTCAGGATTCAAAAACTAATATCTGGAGTCCCTGTGTCCTACTTCATTCGGGCAACTCCAGCAGTGACACTAATGCCAAGTCATATATTTTGTTTGGACAACATTGGTTTCATAAAGATGGGACACTTGCTGCAAGGGCAAAATTTAAACCTCTGCTGAAATTCATACACAGATCCATTGACTCACAAAACTGACAGATGGATATATATTGTCAGATAAGAATCCTCTTCTTGATTGTTTTGATAACTTTATTTTGGTTGATGTGCGCCTGGGCATTCTTTATATTGCAGAAACCTCTCAGATGAAAAATTATCATTTTTCTGTTTATTATTCAGATAAGCATTCTCACCTGATATTCATGAACATGAAACACTGCCAGTGTTCGATGAATTATCGGGACTATTATCCTCAGTTTTTTTTTTGTTTTACAATACCTTTGGACACATAATCATATATATAGTCTTTATGGTACCTGAATTTCTAAAATGAAGCATTGACATTATTCAACATATTCAAACTAGTATCCTCATCTTTGTTGTTTAACTAATCTCTTTCTTTAGTGTTTATGGCGTTGTCAGAAGTTCTAAGAAGGAATGTTATTTTATGATCAAGTCATTTTCAAAGCATCAGTTCCCATAAGGTCACCGTAAAATTGGTGACCTTATGGGAACCTTTTGAATGCTGCCAGTCTTTTTTGCAAACCCTTGTGATTTGTTCCTAGCATGGCAATTATTATTAGTATCACTGTCACCTTCATGTTCCACAGCTTTTTGAGTGCTGTCAGCAATGAGCCTGCACAGTACATAAAGGTTTTGGATTGGTTTTGTTTATTTGTTTAATGGCATTTCAATCCCTTGGGTATAATTTAATATTAAAATTTGATACAAATAATTTACACACAGTTAAATCATTTCAATATTACTACTATTACTATATTAATATATAATTATATGGTATCAAATAACCATACCTATTTTATAATAATCATTTGTTTTCACATAGTTATATGTGGTCAAGTATTCCTATCTAATACTAATAATTTGCATGCAGTTATATGGTTTAACATATTCCTATCAATACAAATAATTTTCAAACCAATTTATTTGACCCATAGATTGGACCCTAACGAGTACTATCACTCCAAGTCACAGTAGATATGGATGCAATAGCTATGAAGGGGCACTCCACACTTCTCAGAACTCAACAACAGGAGTTTTACAACCAGATGCAGTTTAGTGTCATACCCAGGACACCTCTTTTTGGGAGGAGAGGTCTTACATCTCCCAATACAGTCAGTGCGTTCTAAGCCCATCAAAAATCTATCTTCACTTTACATTTTAAAATCTTCCCTGCTGCTACTATGAAAAAACATGTATGATTAGTACTGGCCCTATCAACTATCTACAGGATTTGACCAAAAGAGAAATGCTGAGTATCTTATCTTTCTTGTTTTAAACACATTTTAGCCAAAGTTTTTTTCAGCTTTCTTCAGAGATATTTTGCATCTGGTAATCTTTGAACAGCATTTTTCTTTACCTTTTTCTTCCATTACAAAGGGTCAAATCACCAAATTAAAGTCCTAAAAAATTAAAAATTAAAAATGATAAAATATGATAAAACGAAATATTAAGTCATTGGGTTGCCATGCCAAGCATTTCCTTTGGGGAATGAAAAGGCTATTTGGCAATGCCCATCTCCTCACCAAAAAAACCTGTGACATGGTACTGGTAGCATGTTCTGAATTCTGGGGTTTCCTTCTTCTAGATTAGTTGTTCTCTAAAGACCCAGTCTGTTGAGTTATTTATTCACAGATGAGAAAAAAAGGGATGGATTCATGCCTTTCTTAGGGGCATTAATGCAGATTGAAATACGAACAATTTTATCATGAATTTGAATTTAACTACCCAAGTCTATATCCTATAGCAATAATCACCGCACCAAGCACACCACTTGAATTGAAATGGAGATTATTTTGTGCTAAATAACAGCCAAATGAAACATTCTTACAATAATTTCATATGATTTTTAATGAGCATATTTTCTTCTTCCGAACTCTTTGGGAGATCTCTGTCAAATCTTATTTCTTGGTTAATATGTGTGTGTGTGTGTGTGTGTGTGTAAAGGTATTAAACCAAGAAAAGGCATAGATATATCAGCCAGTGATGGCAGATTCCTAAAGATGGTTCTTCATTTTCATTCCCATATATACACACTTGTCACATTTTTCTTGGCCCATTTCTATCTCATTCCATGACAAAGGAATTTTTACGCTCCCTCTGCCAGTGACAGAGATACTGCAGGACATTTGAAGACATAGCATCTTTGCAAAAGAGAGGAAGGAAACTGTGTCATTTTATACTTGTACTTATCTTTGAAATACAATTGTTAAACCCAAACAGAATCCAACCGCAAACTGAAAAACATTTTGTACAGGAATTTAGTTTTTTCTTTTTAGTTTTTTTACAATTTATCATATACAGCTTTACATCAGGAAAATGTACATAAGTTTTCTTCCCTTCAATAACACACACACACACACACACACACACATATATATATATATATATATACATCATCTTGCCACATCTAATTTTAATCATAATTATTATTATTAACATTTGAAATTTGAACTTGCAAATTTTCCATTCATTCTTCATCCTTCTTTTTTTTCTTATACACAAATTCTTCTTTCATAGTTAACATTTTAGTGTGTATTTCTTCTTCTTCTTCTTCTTCTTCTTCTTCTTCTTCTTCTTCTTCTTCTTCTTCTTCTTCTTCTTCTTCTTCTTCTTCTTCTCACTATTTTTGCTTCTATTCTCATTATTATTCAAATTTGACACAAAATTTAACATTTTCTCTTACTTTCAATTTCCTCTTTTATTATTATGTAAATGTGACACAGCATGCATTGTATTCTTCTCTTTCTTCTGTTCTCTCTTTCTTATTTTTTCTTCTCTTATTTTCCTATTTCTTCTTTCTTTTTTTTATGCTTTATTAAAATTTGATGGGCCATTTTTCATTCTCTCATCATCATCATCATCATCACATTATTTTCTTTTCATTTAACTTTTCTTCATTTTGTACTTTATCCTTCTTCCCTTTTTCCCTTTCCTTTCTGTTTCATCGCTTCCTTTTTCCCTTCACTCTTTTATTTTTCCCCTTTTTTTTCTCTCTTTTACTTTCCCCCTTTCTTTTTTCTTCTTCCCTTTTTCTATTTCCTTCGTTTTTCTTTTTCTCTCTCTTCTCCTTCATCTTTATATTCTTATTTCATCCTGTATTTTCTTTCATTTCATTTTCCATTTTCTCTTTTATTT
>OY757912.1:56993924-57013924 GCA_963585895.1 Sepioteuthis lessoniana
AGTTTGAATTCTCTACATGCTATTACATTCACTTTTGGACAAAAACTTTCAGAAAAGGTTTGAACCAAATGGGCTATGAGTTAAATATGACTCATCTTGTTCTTCTGTAAATATGGCTTTGGCATCAAATAACCCACAAAGGTTCATATGCCATTAAACAAAAAAACTTACCCAAACCAATGACCACTGAAGATCAGAATGGACTTGAGAGTAATGGCAATGATACCACAACTCTTGAACCTCCAGAACTGGAGCATCACCACCAGATGCAGTTTAGCATGATATCCAGCACTGTAATTGTTTTCTTTGTTCAACATATTATGTTTTGCCAGTTGTGTGTGTGTGTGTGTGTGTGTGTGTGTGTGTGTGTGTGTGTGTGTGTGTGTGTGTGCCCCAAATAAATCATCCAGAGGTTGCAATTTATAAGAATATAAGGTCATTAGATGTAAGAAGATCATGCAAATAATTAAATCAATGCTTAATAATTAGTTTTACTACATTGAGTTATACTAATATGTCATTAGATATTGTTCAGGAATATATATATTAGATTTATTGATAAACACTTTTTTTATATAAAAGACTTTGTCATTTTCATGGGGAAATCAGAAGCAAATAACTTATCACTGTTCTTTCTTGAAGAATTAATTGTCTTTGCTTAATGAAAAAACAAATTATCTGTCCAAAAAGTTCCAACATTATTCTAAAAGGAGGCCTAGCAAATTATGGATAACAGCCAATAAACATTTATATATATATATATATATATATATATGTGTGTGTGTGTGTGTGTGCATTTATATGCATTTCTTGTGGTACATTAGGTAATTAAAGTCATTAGATATCATTTATTGCCAAACTCTACAGCATTAAAACTCATAAAGTTAAAAGAAAATTTTATAGATATTTAGAAGTACAATTATTCTTGTCCTACTTAATATCTCGGCATATCTTTTTTACTGACTTTCAGTTCTGTGGAGTTTGGTAATAAACAATACTTAATAATACCCATTGTGAGTGTATAATATACCAGTAGAAATAGTAAAATGTTAATACTTTTATGGGCAGTAATACATACATCCAAGCATCGATTCATCTATGCCTACATATATACATACATACATATATACATACATACATTATTAAGAAATAGAGTCAAGCCAAGTTCAGATTTTGAATGAAACTGTTTTCATTTCACTTCATGCAAAGACCTTTTGGGTAAAATAATAAAAATGATAAAATCTTAGCTTGAGAGAACTACTATTGCTAGTTGCCAAAGTTCACTTGCACCACACAGGTGATAGTTTTAATTGTTGAAGGTATTTCTGTCACACTCTGTACTATTGAAAATCTTATCTTTTTCTTTATAAAAATTTATCTCTGTTATTTTCATTCGGGAATTTTTAAAAAATTAATAGAAAATTAAATTTTTTTGGATTTTAAAACTTGAAACAATTCAGAAGATTGTTGTACACAGACTTATAGATGGTTAATCTGCAATCCCAAATTCCCTGAAACTTTGTTAAAGAACCCCTGAAGAAAGCAAAGTATATTGAAAAAGAGGCACAGGATCCCAAATTTTTAAACAATGAAGATTAAAGTTACACATTAAGTATATTTGGGAAACTCAAGTTGCTCACAGAACCAAAAAGGTTTGAGGATGGCAAGATAAAATATTTCCATGTGTAATAAAAATAAAAATTTTTGTTTTATTAAAACACAAGCTTTAATTTCCTTAGTAGTACTTACCTTTAGCTTTTTTCCATTCTTGGTTCTCTTCCAGTTTTCTGCTTGATACTTTAATTCAGATACCTATGCCTTGTTTGATGGCCAAAATAGAAACAACCTGAGCTGTCAATTCTTTCTTCTGTTAATATGCCTACTATGATGATATGGACACATCAAGAATCCCCCCCACATACACACCATGCTTAAAAAAGATAACAAAAAAACAATTGGTTTTCTCTTTTAAGTGGGAACATTTTCAAGTGAACATTATGGATGTTAAAAAATTGAATTATTGCTTTATTTAGGACTAGGTTTTATATAATAATGTAATATAACAATTAAGAATATTGAAAATCTATTTTAATCATTGAAAGAGTTTAAATCATTTTTGTTAATTGCCAAATAATTGCCAGAATTCTCAAAAATGTATCAATTCACTCATCCAGAAATTTTCTTATAATGTTCTCTTTTGATTGGTGAAAACTATTGCTTTTGAAGATACAAGGAAATAAAAATAGTTTCAAAATTTAGTCAAAAAATCAGTTATCTTTCTTTTAAATACCCTGTGTATACACATGTAACTGTGTGTGTAAGAGTGCTTCTGTGTATGAGTTTGTCTGTGTATGAATGTATCTGTCTGTGTGTGTGTAATTTCATGTAAGTACATCAATAAGTCAATAGCCTAATGATGAGTATTTATTTTATACCGCATATACTGGTTTTTCAAAATAAGTTCCTCCTGATATATATATATATATATATATATATATATATATGTGTGTGTGTGGTGGATAGTATATAATGTTAGACTTTGGAATTCAATTCAAGTTAATTGCATAAATTGGTGATTGATTTTATTTAAGATAAAAATAACTTCAGCTAACTTGAATTCCAATGCTTTAGAGTTTGTTCATAAATTATCGCTAATGATACCCATTTTGATCATATCATGTTGCACTTTAAATAGGAAAATCATGCTATCTTAGTTTTTGAAGAAAATTAGCTTTTTATAAACAGTTGTTAGTGTTGCACTTATCTTGGTAAATATTGTGTATGTATATATGTTTAAAAGTAGCACTCCTGAGATTTTGTGACAGTGCAAATTAAAAGATGTTTTATATCTTAAAATGTTTTAATTGCATAATATTGTGATATTTGCTTTAGCATTTTATTTTTCAACTTCCATGTATTGAACAGAGTGATATTTTTACTGGTTTAAAATTTTTATCTCCATGTGAGTGTATATATATATATATATATGTATATATATATATAACATTCAACAAACCTAGCTGCTTCTTAAACATTTGTATATATATATATAGATATATATGTATATATATATATATATATATATATATATTAAAATGTATACATATATATGTATATATATATATATATATATATATATATATATATATATATATATATATATATGCACATGCACTTGCACACAAATACAGACCGCAACTGTGGCTTTGTGACAGACAAAATGAGTATTTTCCACAACTTCATTGTTTAATAAATTCATTTGTATCAAAGGCAGTGAAGATATGAATCCACTGTGTTATGTTAAAGTTATCATAATAGTTAAGGGATTGAGATGACTTAGTAGAAATGCGTGCAAACAATGTGGCATGTCCTTGGAATTGTTTTTCTGCTGTAGAATTTCTGCAACCTTGGATTTATTTCAGGTAAAGAAGGATTGCAGTGATGCAAATGGAAAATGTGTTGCCTACAAATCAGGCCAGCATGAATAGACACACACACACACACACACACACACACACACACACACACACACACACACACACACACACACACACACACACACATATATACTAGGGTAGGTTGATTTTTCGTTTTTCTTAAAATATTAAAAAATCTTACTTACCAAAAGTTGTGTATGGACCTAGTAAGTAATTGATTTTTTTCGGTTATAAATGAAAATATAACAAACAAAAAATAAGGAAAAACAAACGCTATTTTAATAGAGCTTAATATATTGAGTCAAATTGCTCCCTATAAGAGCCCTTAGGCATAAATGCCATTCTCAATATCTGACTCAAAACTTTGGCTGTTATGTGTTGATGCCTTGCTTCAAAACCATATACATTTGGTGAAGCTTCCCTTGTAAACTTGACTGCCTATTCCATGGCCTGAGAATGTGAGGGCAAATCTGGCAAATCAAGCTTGGTTCCATTTAACAATGATTCTCGAAGTTCAAATTCAAAAAATCTTTCATCATTGGTGGTTCAAAAATGCCACATAATGTTAAATCTATTAATTGTGTCCAATGTGTGGCATATAAATTTATAGTTGGTATTCTTTTTAACCTTTTCCTGGTTGACTCCTCACTCCTGAATGAATATAAAATATAATTAATTGAATTATTAAAAAAAAATTCCAATCTTTACTGCTTTAACAATTATGGTGAAATCAGATAAAATCTTTAAAAATGATTCTATAAATAGGAATAATTGAGTCAGTGATATATATTTACTGCCCTAATGACCAAAATTCTTTTTAAAGCTTCTTCTCTTATATCAATTTCCTCAGATTTGACCATGGACTATAGAAGGTTTTCTGGCAGTTAACAAAATGTATTACCTTGTATATTTCTTAATGCTATCTGTTGGATTTCATGAGGCTGCTCCTTAATTCTCAGGATCATATTAAAAATGTGCAGTTGCTTAATGTGGAATTTATTATTTCTTTTAATTTCAAACCAACAAGAGGCATACACATTTACGATAAAATTTATTAAACTGTGGAGTTTTGTTGTGAGCCTTTGTGGGTATGCACCACAAGTCCATAAACACATGAGCCTGATGGCCAAAATTAACCATCTTGCCTTGTTTAAAGGACCAATTTTCCAGAAGGCATATCTACAGTCAACCTTACCTCTAGAAATACCTTCTGCGTATTCATACAGGAGTCTTTGGTCACAACTGAGATCATGTATTTCATCAATTTTCAAAATTGAATCCAGAGGTCTGCTAATAGTGGAAAATGATATTTGGGCTAAATCATGGCAATCCTTTGAACATAATTTCCCCAGGGGGCCACTGAATGCTATCGGGCCTTTTGCACAACCATCTACATTTTTAAAAAGGACTCTGAAATTATTATGGTGCAGTGAGGAACCAATTGTGTGAAGATTTTAAAAAAATTTTTTCTAAATTTGCAATCATTTCACCTTCACAACCTGTGTTGGCATTAGTGTTGTCAACAAGGATAGCCTTGATAGTGTTCTCACTGTTGAATTCATGCAAAACATCCATCACTTGCTCTGCATGAACAGCACCTGTTGCACCAATATTAGGAAGACCTCTGTGTGTCAGATATTTACTTTCATATGGTGTCTCTTTGGTAAAAGTTCAATGGCATTCTGGTCCCTTATTTTTTTTTCTAGTTTTCTGTCCATTTTTCTCCACAAATTTCCTTATACAGCAATGTGTCCTTATCCATTCTCCCATCAACTGCAATACATATAAGATTTTCCATACTTTGATCATGTTTTTGTTGGGCAGTTGTTTTCACTTTAGTCTTTGCCCCGTCAATTTTACATTTATCAAAACTAATATTGTTTATATTAATATTGGGTATAAGAAGGCCCATAGACTTCAAATCCAAGAGCAAGGCATTGGCAAGGCTGGCTTCAAGATTAGAAGACATGTCTTACCTGACTAACTGGGGGCATATCTTGGAAATTTGATAAGGCTCTTTTGGATGACTCTTTGACTGCAAATATTCTTCTTCTGGTTCTTCACTTGGAGAAGATGAGTAGGAGGGGGAAGAAACATTACCCTGGAGATTTGATGTTGAAGCTGTTGGTGTTGAAGGTAAATTCTTAAAACTCAGATTTTATTTAAGTGACGCTTGTTGCAGGTGACACCTTTACCGTGATAAAAATCCCAGTTTATTTGGTCTTTAAGTTTGATTGCTCAAATAAATACAAATTTTTGAAGAAAGATATATCTTGTGGTAACTTTTGACATTATTTTGCAACTTTCTTTGAGTGCTTTTTTTTACAGTTCCAAAATCGACCTACCCTAATATATATATATATATATATATATATATATATATATATAAGTGTATGCACTCATACACACATATATATATAATGTAGGACATATATATACATCTATATGCATGCATAAACTTTTACATAGATATATCTTTTTATGCATATATAAATAGAAATATATATACATATTTATATATCTGTATATATATGTATGTGTAGAGGAGGATTACTGAATTAGATATATTCATTTATTGTTGTTTATGTATTTTACTATCCTATTCTTTGAGTTGAAGAAAGGAAATATGTTGTAAAAACCTAGATGCAAGTTGCCAGTGACATCCTTGTGGATTAAAGACCTTTCTATGCATCATCATAATGTAAAAAATATATTTTTTATTGATACATTTTCATGTCTGATTTATGGTCAAATGGCATTAAGCATGTTGTTAATTTTTATGGTTTTGTTTGATGTGGTTTCTTTGTTTAATCGCATATCAACCTTTGAGGGTTATTTTATGCTAAATCTATTCCTGTAGAACAACAAGAGAGATACTATTTAATCCATAGCTGAGTGGATAAGAGGTTCTTATCTTTCCCAAGAGTACAAGTAAGAAATTGAATGTTATAGCACAACTGGAGTTTGAACAAGCTTAATATGATGTTGTTGTCCAGTACATCAGCCACTCTGCCATGGGGACTCCAAACTTCTTATTTGGGATGGAACATGCAGAAATTATATGTCAAAATGCACACATACCCATATTTACCCATATTTACCAACCCCTCCGCTCGGGCAGGATATGACACAAGGTCATTTTTTAAGCAGAGTTTGACAGGTTTGAATTTAGAGTTTTCCTTCTCCTTTTCACATACACACACACATACACATGTGCAAACAAGCAAAATCGTTTGCTTCTGGAAATATATTTGGTGGGGGAGGTATTACTAATTGGCTATTTGATAAATTACTCCTTTGGGTGTAAAATCTGTTTTTGCTTATTGTAGAATAGAATTTTTTTATTCTGGAAATGTTTGCACATGTATTTATGTTGAGAAGGGTTAGATTTTTTCTGAGATTGTTGTTTGTAGTTTTTATGGGTAACATTATATACACACACAGCAAAAAAAAAAGATGGTGATCAAAGGTTTCATCAGATGATAACTTTGCTGAGTTAGGGTTTCAGAGCTAAAATATCATTACCACTAACACAGAGTATGTCAGTTGTATATTACAATAACACCAGACTTTGTTGGTTCTGTGTCACATCATGAAAATTCAAGATTAAGATCCTTTATAATATTCTCAACTAATAAAGAATTAATTCAATGATATGAGATTTTAATTAAGGGACAAGATGACATGTCATTACACTCAATGTAAATAAGAAGAAAATTTTGATGAAATTCATGTGTGAAGTCCATGTAACAGATTTCAATGATAACTTGTTGATTAAATGATGTTAATTTGAATTGTATGGCAAGATGACAAGGTCAGTGGAAAGTTGAGTTGATGTTTTAGGTAGTTCTAGTTAAAACAACTAAGCATCCAAGTAAGATGAACAAGACATGCTGGGCACTGCTGTTGAAATAAGGAAAAACTTATGAACTACATTCACTGATGGAATTCTACTTATGAACACACCAGTGTTGAATGATCAGCCCTTTGCTCATGATAGGGATAAACAGAGAGAGAGAGAGAGACAGAAAGAGAGAGAAACAGAGAGACAGAGAGAGTCAGTGGACTCTGTGCCTTGAGAACAACTTGATGGTGATGATGCGGATATATAATATTGCACACAAACAAGTAAACCCATCACTAATAATTATTTTAATAAAGAGTTAATTTCTTTTCTAAAACATTATTACCAGATTTCATTATTTCTCATGGTATATTATACAATCAAAACAGATATTATTAATTTTTATCTATCAACAGCTCTACTGCACTGGAACTCTTTCAGCCAAAATAAAACTGAAAATTTTGTAACCCAAATTGAAATTGTGTAAATATATATACAAGACTTGTATTTATTATTAGGCAGCTCTATATTCATATTTTTGGTTAATATTTTAATTCTATTAAGCTTAATAAATAACACCTAATAAGATCTATTTTGATTGTATAACACTCCACTAAACATGATAAAATCATAGCATCTTTAGTTTAGAAGAAAATTAACTTTTTATAAAAACAGTTTTAGTATTGACTTGTTTATTGGCAGTATTATATATATACAGTAGCATCCAAAACTAAGGGACAAAATTTTAAAACCTAATATTTGTTAGAAATAACAACTGTGAAAAGCTGAAATTTTGACAACTGGTAGTCATTATCATCCATAATAACATACTAAAATTTGAATCATTTGCAAAAGATAGAAAAAGAATTATAACAATTATTTATTTATTTTCAAATTTGGAACGTCCAAAAGTAAGGGACAAAATTGAGAAAAACAATGTAAACAGCCAAAAAACAATAAAAATACATGTACAATCAATATTTAGTAAATGAGCCCTTGCTCTCAATGACAGCTGCTTCGACTATAAGAACGAATCAGTTCTTGACAATCCTCGATACTAATTTTAGACCATTCTTCTTGAAGCTTCACCCACAAATCCTCCGTGTTAGTGGAATTTCTTTCCATAACTTTCACTCCTAAGGTCTTCCAAAGATTTTCTATTGGATCTAAGTCAGGACTTTGCAGTGGCCAATCCATAATTTCGAAATCTTGCTTGCTAAGGTAACTCATTACCACCTTTGCCTTGTGACATGGGGCATTATCTTGCATAAAGGTAGCCCTATCGAAACCTGAATTCTGTAAGATTGGCACAACATGATCTTGAACAATGTTTTTATAGATCTGCGCATTTACACGAGTTTATAACCGGACAAGAGTCGTTGTACCTTGGCAAGAAAACATTCCCAATACCATGACGCTTCTGCCCCCAAACTTGACAATTTTCTTAGTACACTTTGCACTTAATCTTTCACCAATATGTCTCTTTACATTGTTTTTTCCATCATTTCCAAATGAATTAAACTTGCTTTCATCACTGAAAAATACTTTTGCCCAATTTTCATATGTCCAAATTACATACCTGTTTGCAAACTCTAATTTCTTCTTCTTATTCTTCGAACTAACAAGTGGTTTTTTCCTTGGGGTTCGATTAAACAGCCCTATTTCTTGCAGTCATCTAGAAACAGTCTATCTTGACACATTAACACATGAGGTACTATTCATAACCCTTTTAATTTCTGTGCAAGACTTAAAACGGTCCTTTGATGACATACGCTGCATTATTCGATCTTCTCTTGCCGAAGTTTTGCGGGGTCTGCCAGTTTTAAAAGCACTAACTATTTTGCCAGTATCATTGTAGGATTTAACAACCCTGCCTACAACACTCTTAGAACGTTTCACTTTCTCTGAAATCTCTCTAATGGTGTGCTTTTCCTTGTGTAGCTTCACAATAGCTTGTCTCACAGAGTAATCAAGTTTTTGGCGTTTCGCCATGGTGCCGGCTGATGCAACGTTTACAAATGACTAAGTAAAATTTATTCTTTAGAGGAAATCAAAAAATTTGAATATAGCATACTGTTTACATTGTTTTTCTCAATTTTGTCCCTTACTTTTGGATGATCCTATTTTGAAAATAAATAAATTATTGTTATAATTCTTTTTCTATCCTTTGCAAATGATTCAAATTTTAGTATGTTATTATGGATGATAACGACTACCAGTTGTCAAAATTTCAGCTTTTCACAGTTGTTATTTCTAACAAATATTAGGTTTTAAAATTCTGTCCCTTAGTTTTGGATGCTACTGTGTATATATAGCTATATATATATATTGCAAGAAAATTGTGTCCTTTAAAGAAATGGAATATGAAAGTTGACAATATCTAACAAATGTAAGATTAATTTGTCAATTATGCAATCACAAAGGCTCACTATGAATTTTCAATAACATACAGCAGAAAATTTGGATCTATGGAAGACATTCATGTCCCTTTTGAAAAAGACATGCATATTTCTAATTGAAAAAATCCTGGATTCTGGATGAAAAACATATCTTCATCAAAACCAAAGCTTCATGTTAGTAATCAGTGGAATATTGTTAATTTTGTTGTGAGCTCTTAAAATAATGAAAATTTCTCACAAGTTGAACTTTAGTGTCAAGAAAGCATCTATTCTTCTGAAAGTCTGCCATGACAATTACAAGAGGGATTGTCAAATCAAAAATCAAATATGTTCTCTGCAAATCTGGTTTAAGAATGATTACCTCTCTCTCTCTCTCTCTCTCTCTCTCTCTCGCTCTCTTTCTGTCTGTTTTCCTTTATCTCTGAAGGACAAAAGCTTTTATACAACTAATATTTAGCCTTCCAACTATAGGAGTGTCAAATCAGAGCATGAGATTTACCAGAGGACGTATTTGCTTTGTCGAGTACATTCCATAATTTCTGGTTGGACAATCCTGCTTCTTAAACTATTTGTTGAAATTGTAGACATTCTGGACAACTGATATTCCTTAATAGAGACATTAGCTGATGTAGAATCTCCACTACTTTTTTGCCTATCTTATTTGGATAAATTCCTATCATCTTTACTGTCATCAAAGTATTGTCACTGGATCACGATAAAGTTTTGCTAGCTTGTGTATTCCAAGTTTTCAGGATATTTTGATATCAGGCTGAAAATATGGCTCATAGTAAATCATGATCTGGAAAATAATAGATCTGAAAAATTGTCTATAAGGGGAAAAACTTTCTATCTCGCTCTATAATTATTTGCAATATTACAATATCAAAATAAAATTGCACAAATATGTAGAGGTGTTACATAATTCTTTGCAATTCTAAAGATTCATATTTTTTGGTACAAAGTTTCCATTCTGTATAGTTTGGAAAAGTATACTATCTAATGATATCTGTTTTGATTTTATAATGCTCCACTAGAATTGTTCTAGAAGTTATTAAGGGTTATTACTTATTTATGGTGAAACTGTTTATGTATATTTAAGTAAAAAGTAAAGTTGATGACTGTAGTCGTGGGAGACAAGAAGGCTCCCTTTTTAATAGCTACTATGCCAAGGTGTAGGGAATGGTGCTACTCCTTTCCCTGGATTGCTTTACTTTACCCTTGATGCATACCTTTTATTGCTGAGTTTTAAGCAAGGACGTATCAAGTACCATTTTTAAAGTCTTTGGTATGACGAGACCTGGGATTGAACCCAGGCCTGCTGGACCATTGGCAAACACTCAACCCACAAGACGAATCTGCCAGTGAAGTAAAAAGTAAAAAAAACAGTAAGTATAGTCGAAAAACATCCATGATAATTATATATATATATATATATATATTTGGAGGCATGCTTATTATAATAATTATTGTCAAAGTAAATAGTATTAGCAAACCTAGTTCAGATCCTTGACCATGCTGTTTGCATTTCATTTCAAAGGCATGAAACCATCTATTCTTCCTCCTGCTATTGATAAATAGTAGAGCAGATTGGTTTTGTGAGCATTGGTAAGACGACCTATTTAGGAGAAAGAAAATTCTGAATTCCAGCCAGCTATACTCTGGTTAAAAAGTTAACCTCATGTCAAATTTATCAGTGATGGATAGGGGTTATATAAACACACACACACACACACACACACACACACACACACACACACACACACATACACACATATACATATATATATATATGAGAAAAAGAAAACAATACAGAAAATAAATTGTCATGTTTTACAATAAGGATAACTTCATCTAGAATAGCAAAATATTGTAAAATGTATAAATCTAATTTTCTTTGTCATTCTTTTCTCATACAATCAGATTTTGTTCCAAACCTAACCACACACACACACACACATATATATATATATAGAGAGAGAGAGAGAGAAAGAGATTTAATTTTCCGAAATGTTGATACTCTTCAGGCGTTTTCTATTAATATTTGCTAGGCTTCTGTTGTGAGGACACACTGTTAGAGTAGACATGTTGATTGTAAAATCTTTTATGTGGCAAAGGCCTGTTTGTTTTAAACATTAGCATTTGAAATATCATTGTCTTTTACTTAGACTTGAAACAGCTTTAGTATCCAAGCAGGTTATCTTATCTAGTTTTATTCAACTGACTTAGAAAACACTGTACATATCACGTCCTTGACACAGCTTTTTGCCCTTGCCATGGTTGGAGAATTTTTTGAGAATTTACTTGTAAAGTTATCTTTTTTAACTGAATATTGATTTAAAATATTTTATTGTAAAAATTTGGGAAGACTCCATATTATGCAGTAGACCAATAAAGAAAATAATGTTTGCATTTCCTTCCTGGCCACAAACAATCCCTTTCTTATCAAATTTCAATACATTTTAGAATGAATTAATTAATGGGGAATTTATACTAGACAGTATCATCCATAAAAAAGTAAAATCCGATAATTTTCCTAAAATGTTAATTTTTTTCTAAACCAAAGATACCAGTATTTATCATTTCTTGTATAATATTACAATAAAAAAGGATATCATTTGATATCATTTATAATTAAACTCTACAACATTGAAACTTATCAAAAATGTAGCAGTCCCCAAATAATCAAATTATCATGCTAACCACTGAAAATCCTTTCCATATTGAATAAGTGTAAATCTGTTGTAAAATCATTTTCAATTAAATTATATATTAAAATCATTAGCCATGTATTCATCTTATAGATATAATATCCCCATTTTATCAGTAATACTTGCCTTAATTCCTGACTACTGATCATCTCTTTCTTCCTGATTCTAATCCACAACATTAAGTACAGAAAATTTGCTAAAGCAATTGTTAGTTTAAAAACTCCAATGCTCTGTGTTCAATCATTTTTTTTTTCATATTGTTAGCACAGAAAATGATAAAGACAAGAAGGACAATGGTGGAGTTGTAATAAAGTCAGCAGGCTTAAGAAAATCTCAAACTTTGCATACATTGAGTTCAATTGCAGTAAGTGCGAAAATACAACTAGATTTTCATTGCCACTCTGATACCTACAAGCAGAATTTTCTGTATCACTATACATGCTATCATTGAAATAATTAAAATATTTGACTTATTTATTTAATAAATCATTCCTGTGATATTATGGGTGATATAAACAACTACTATTTGGAATAATAAACTACTACTACAAGTAATAATAATACTAATAATGATAATAATAAAAAGTTATTGTAGAAAAATTAGTAATCATCATCAAATTGTGCCGATTGCACAGATTCATTTGATTCTTTCTTGCCATCTCTCCCTATTGGCCATTATTCTTGGCAGGTACTCTAAGCAGTATCCAGTGTCTGTACAGAGCAGATGAATGCCAATCTCTGCTGATCAGTTAACACTGTGTATCCATATATGGGATTCTACAGGAGAACGTCCCTTATGAGTTTGTCCCTGCTTCTATGGCAGTGCCCAGCATGTTTTAATTGTAAAAGTAATACACAGTTATTAATATCAATAAAAGTAGCACAATAATAAAGGTGCTACAAATTATAATAAACAGTTATGATTATTAATCATAACCAGCTACTACCACTACTACTACAACTAAGTATAATAATAATAGATACTAGTAGTAAAATTAATAATAAACAGCTGCTAAAAATTATAACAAGGATAATGATAAACAAGTGATACTCCTATTACTGATTGATAGCAACAATAACAATTATAAATGGTAAATACTACTACTAATTAGAAAAATATTAATGAGCTAATAGTATTAATAATAAATGACTACTATTATGAGACCTTATAATTATCAAACGAGAAGGATTTGATTTGGTTTGGTTCTAAGTCATTTGGTTCTAAGTTTATTTAATGGTTCTAAGTTTATCTAATGCCAAACCATGTTTATATATATATATATATATATATAGTCATCCACAGGCAGACTCTTTAGTTGTATCACAAGTCTTCTGAGTGGCTAGACACGCAGGACACTACAAGTTGGGATCGAAACCTGTCTAACTTTACGCTAGACTTGGTATCTAATCACAGAGCCATTTTGGTGACATAGTGGGTAGAGTGTTCGCCAATGGTTTGGGAGACCTGGGTTCAATCCCAGGTCATGTCATACCAAAGACTTTAAAAATGGTACTTGATACCTCCTTGCTTAACACTCAGCAATATAAGGTACGTGTCAAGGGTAAAGTGGAGCAATCCAGGGAAAGGAGTAGCGTCCTCGCCTACATATTGAAAAGGAAGCCTTCTTGTCACCCTCGACTATGGTCGCCAACTTTACTTTTACTATAATTATCAACTGCTAATAATAATAATAATAATTTGTGTCCTGGAAAACAAGACCCACAAAATTCTCCGTGACTTTGAGATAAATCACTCAATCCAGATCTGAAACCCAGATCAACTTAGTGTTCATAAAGAAATAACTTGTCAACTAGCAAACTTTGCAATTCCAGTCGATTACATAGTAAATGCAAAGTAAAGTGAAAAATTATATAAATATCTGGACCGTGTGGAGAACTGAAAAGTGATCGAACATAAAGGTGACAATGCTCTAAATTAAATGGAAAACAAAAGGAGATAGCAAATAATAAAGATAATAATATCAAGATATTTGAGTTTTCACATAAGCGTCAGCTGGTGGTCTTTTACTGGAGTCTAAGTGACAGCATATCTCCTCAGGTGTCCACGACTCTTCCCAATATTCTCGCTGATATTAACAAAGCTGTAGTCAGGACGGTCTTGATTATTATCAGTCTTTTCTCCAAGTTTTGGGGACTATTCGAAGTGCACAAACTACAATTTGTTGATAATAAGATTTTTTTTCTTGCTAATTCTGGTCTTATGGCTGGGATTACATGATATGTTTGTATCTCAAAATATCAGAGGATTTTGTATCTCATTTTCTAAGATGGATTCTGGTTTATGCATAAGCCATTTGGTAGTTTTATCAAATATTAATCTCTTGCACAATTCCTAGTGGATCACCTTCTCCATTGATTTGTGCCTAGTTTTGTACTCCTTATGGGTCACTTTGCTGTATTTGCTTATTATGCAATTAATCATTTAGTTGCTGTCTCCACATAACCTACTCTTACTATACAGTTGTCTATCATCAATTTTTGCTTTTATACAATTTGCCTTTATGGTATTGTTTTGCGCTGCTTTTAAAAGATATTTACTTCCTCTCCTGAGGTTTCTCTTTTGTAGTCATGCCCAGATCTTCTTGTGCACAATCTCACCAATATTGAAGTATCAATGCAGTTGTTTTTTTTTCCTTTTACTGTTTTCTAGTTATTGTTGTTTTACTGTTTGTTCTTAAGTTGTCCTTGTTGTTACTGGCTGCTGCTATTGGTCTTTCTTTGCTCTTTTTAATGTATTCCTTAAATTGATGCACCTATGCAGGTGAGTCCTCTTCTTCCTTTATTTCTTGACACATATAGTCTGTTAATGTCATCTCACAATAAAGCTTTGTTCATAGTTATCTATTTCCTGGTCCTTTGGTCCATTGTCTGAATTCCTCCTTTATCCATTTTTAGAGTATCTTACAAGGGACACTCTCCAGATGTTTATTCCTTTGATGAGATTTCTGTAGCAGAATTTGATTTCAGAAATTTTCTTGTTCTTCTTTTATTTTCTTTTATCTCTGTTTGATGCTGTCTGCTTCTAATATTCCCAAGAACTTGTAATTTTCCTTCTCTCCAAGTGTTCTGATCTTTCCTAATGTAGCTGTTCTATTCCTTCCATTGTTTCTCTTTTCTAATTTTTATGATGATCATGGTGCATTTTTCAATGCTAAATTCTATTCCTATATCCTAGTTGTACATTCTTATTGTTTGTGTTAGGGTCATCATTTCTTTTTCATTTTTGGTAAATATCATGATATCATCTATTTGCTTGTGATTCAGTAATCTATGGCACTCTGTATATTTCCTAAGTATATGATTGAGTGGTATCATGGTTATAACGAATAGAAATAGTGAGAGTGAGTTTCCCTAGAAGATGCTTCTGCTTGGGTTTGTCCTTCTGCTGCAAATTCCACTTTCCAGTTTTCCATAGCTTTTGTAAAGAACTTTAAGATTTTGTTGGACATTTTGAACATTTTCTAACATTCTCTTATCCAATGGGACCATATCATAAGCCATTTTATAGTCAACCCATCGTATAGTTACATTTTTCAAACTTGTTTTGACCTTCTTGATTACATGCTGATCAATATATAGTAGGTCATATGTTCCTCTTCTTCTTCTGCAACATCCTTTTTGTTCCTCTGGAAACAGTCTGCGGCATAAACGGGAGTAATATATTTCTTCTCTTCTGTTCAGTTAGGATTTTTCATATCATAGGTAGACACATTATCTGTCTATAATTGCTGGGATGGTTGCTTTTGGGTTTTTTTCTGACTCAAAGTAATTTTCCTCTGAATCATCTGTTCAAGTAGGGTTGATTCTTTAAAGCTTAATTACTGAGCCAATCTGTCATCGATGGATGAGATTTTTTAAACCAGAATTTATGTATGCCATCATGGCCTGGTGTTTTATAATTTGGTATATTTTGGAATGTTACTCTAAATGATTCCAGGTGTATGTTCCCTTGGGGGCTTTCTTCAAGTTATTGTAATTCTTTTTTCATGTTATTTATCATTTTAGCCCTTCTCTTATGTTCTTTCTGTTCCCATTTGCCAAAAATGAATGGATACCAAGATGTCTGCCAAAAATTGAAAAAGAACTAGATACTGTGATACAAATCATAATATACAGCCAGGATATACAAACGAAATTTAGGATTGAAAAATGTGTCATGCTGATAATGAAAAAGGGGAAAAGAAAACAATGGAAGAAATATAACAACCAACTCAAGAAAACATCAAAATACGAGAAGAAAAAAATTTCTGATCATAGAAGTAAAAGAAAGCAAAAACCTAGTAAATACCCAAACCTTGTAAGACAGCTGAAAATTTATTGAACAAGAAGTTATAATAATAAATATAATTGTTGGGATTGTGAAACCTGGCAAAGAAACTGAGGAAACAATAAATCTGAGGCAGAACTGAGTTTGTCCAGATCACAACATTTCTGAGACTGGCTAGAATACTGAGAATGGTCCTGGAGAGCTAAGGAGACTTGTGATCAATCAGACTTCACTGAAAACTGTCAGTTACAACTGGTGTGAACATTCCAAAAAGAGTACAATAATAAGAAATATATTCTATTCCTACTAATTATAACAAGTAGTTAGTTAAGGATGCTGTGAAATGAAAAATACATAATCTTGCACACCATTTCAATTGTCTTTACAAAGTTCTCCACACCTTGTACCAGTCTTGACTCATATCAGAAATGGAGTATGGGTAAATCAAAGTTGCTCATCTTAAAATGAAGATATAATCAGTTACAATTATCTTTGAAATCATTCTCTTTTTCTTTATTTCTTCTAATAGCAATCCTTTTATTTATGTGGATTTATTTCACCAATTTAATATTTTAAAAAGTCCCAAGATTAATATTTACAGAATAGGCTTTGAATTGATATTGCTAAATAATTATTGGAATTGAAAATTCTACTACATGTAAACTTGAGAGCAAATACAGGTGTGGATAAAATGCATGTTCAACCCTTTTCAAATGTTCTGGTCAGATTAAAGACATGCTTGCATTTATAACAAAATTTAATGATACCAACTGACAGTAGATTGATTGAGTTATTGATTGATTGATTAAGGGAATCACATTCATTGAATGTTCATATTTACATATTTTTTGTATTTATTTGTTCAAAGATTTTTGCATGCAGTTTGATCAAATATGAATAATTTTCAAATTGATTATTTAGCCACAGATGGAAACCTAACAGGTACTACCACTCCATATCAGTTAACCTGGGAATAACAGTAATGAAAAGGTACTTCAGATTTCCTAGATCTCCATAACTGGGGCCTCACCATCAGATGCAGTTTAGTATCATACTCAGGACAGAACCTTTCAGAGGAGATTTTACCACTCTGTTAGGGAAAGAATTAACTTTTGGGGGATATATCTTGCATTCGAGGTATGATCAAAAACTAACAAGACAAAAAATATTTTAATCTTAAAATCAAAAATTTGCTGGACAGATATGGAGGGAGGGGCTCAACAAGAATGTTAAACTCTAAAACACAAATCTCTACTCTTAAAGTTATATGCATAGATGAAGATTGAAAGTACACTCACTTTGGTACTCAAAATGTATGTTTCAAAGTGACAGAGCAAAATCAGTTATTTATAATGATACACATATATCAACTGAAAAACATGTTCAGTAAACTTTCTTATTTTAAGAAACAATAATAATGATAATAATAATAAAGGAATACAGTAGATGAAAAAGATAACTTGAAATCAAACTCAGCAGCATAAATCTGATCAGAGGAATGAATACTGGGGCAGTCCCCTCATGTATGATACTCTGAACCCTTCTTAGAATAGACAAAGGAGGAACTCAGTCAGGCAGAGGTACTAATGAACAAGAAAAACTGATGTTAATGCACAGGGCCTTACTGCCAAGGGAGGACATTGACAAACTCTCTGAGTCATGAAAAGAAGAAAGAAGAATACTCGTCAACATTGAGGAATGCATAGATACAACAATTCAGGAACTCAAAAAATATACAAAGAAGGCTGAAGAAAGACTTCCCAGTAAAAACACATCAAAATTTTTAGGGTCATGAGATATATATATATAGGGTAAGATAGATAGATAGAGAGAGAGAGAGAGAGAGAGAGAGAGAGAGAGAGAGAGAGAGAGAGAGAGAGAGAGAGAGACATTACATATAGATATACATATGTAGGGCACCTCATCATGGTATAAGGGTTAGCAAGCTCTTTTTGCAGATCAATTATTAGTGAATAGTAAGTTTTATGCTCAATAGATGCTCCATACCCATGGCCTTGTGCCAAATTTAAGCAATGCTTTGTAAATAACTATATATATAAGCTTCTGCTCAAAGGTTCTACTCTATACTCATGGTCTTGTGCCAAATTTATACTATACTTTGTAAATAACTATAACTATATATATATATATATATATATATATATGAGCTTTTGATCAAAGGTTTGTAGAATTGTAACAGATTATTCTCCGTTCATCTGGAAAGTTACCAACTGCTTCCCATCTCTCACTTGACACTTTGAATATCTCTTAAAACCTCTCCACCATAAAAGGAAGAATCAGTTTCCTATTAATTTTCTGTCAGGAAGTCGTTTTGCACCTGAAAATATTATAACAAAATAAGAGAAAAGAGCAACTTGTTTTGAGTTTGGAAGAAAACACATTCCTACAAAGACATAGCTTACACACACACACATACACACACACACACACACACACACACACACACACATATATATATATATACTTAAGGAGGGAAAGGGGATTTGCTAAATAAGTTCATTCAGTTTATTAAATGAATAAAAGGTTTCTTTTTTTTACATTAACGCTTTTTATATTGAACTACTTATTTACCATTTTCTTCCAATATATTCTGACATCTTTCAGGGAATTTTATAATTCAATCTTCTTACAACCTTTTATCTTTCTCATCAAAAAAAAAATAAACTGCCCAAGGTGCTTTTTGTAGTCTTCTAGCCAATTGAATTTTTTCATCAAGAAAATTTTGTAAAGATCAGAATAAATGGTAATCTAAAAGAGAAATATCTACGGAATACTGTAAATAAAGGAAAACTTCCCAATCAACATGTAACAATTTTTGCCTCAGCACCAAATTATTATATTAAATGACCCTCTGCTATCTTATGATGAGGATGGCTTTGATTACTTTGACTCCCACGCTGCATGATCTTTCATTGTGAGAAACAAACTTGGAGACATCTTTTTCAGTAGGAACAATGAATACCAAAATACTTGTGTGTACATACTTATCTTATTACTTTCTTATCTAAAATGTTTTTTCCTTTTATATAAAATCCTACTTCATTCGGAGAGTGGTCCCATTGTCCATGGACAGAAAAATATGTGTGCACCATTTTCATACACATGTGCTTGCCAACAGCTAGGAACCAGCTGATTAAATTTTAAACTATTTTTTCAATTTGAGGACTTTTTGGTCGCATGACTGAGACCATCCAGCTTGATCTTGGGTTCATACCCAGTCTCTCATACCCAGTTAACCCAACATCTTTGAGTATGATTTCTAATTCTCTTTTTCAAATTCTACACTACCACTCAAATGATAGA
>OY757912.1:57018924-57083924 GCA_963585895.1 Sepioteuthis lessoniana
ATAGTAGTTAGTTAGCGACCATAGTCGAGGGTGACCCGAAGGCTCCCTTTTCGATAGCTACTACACCAAGGTGTAGGGGAGGGCGCTACTCCATTCCCAGGATTGCTCCACTTTACCCTTGAACCGTACCTTATAATGCTGAGTGTTAAGCAAGGTGGTATCAAGTTCCATTTTTAAAGTCTTTGGTATGACTCGACCTGGGATTGAACCCAGGTCTCCCGGGCCATTGGCGAACACTCTAACCCAACACTGGGCCAATGTCCCGGTTTATAGACATATAGTATTGTATAATCAAAGACGTATGTCATTAAATCTCCTTGTCTTCTATATTTCAGGATGTATTGAGGCCTGTCGCTTTTCTGCTTTTGACTTTTTTCTGTACTGCATTAAGTTCTTCCTCCATAAACTGTCTTAGTTTGATGTATACTTGGTCATAAATAATTTTTTTGGTAGGTTTCTCAGTGATTTCAGGAAGGTTTCAAAGCAGATTATTGAAATGTTCTTTTCACTTTTGAAGTGTTTCTTTTTGGCTGATAGATTTTAGTTTTATTCTTGAAGTGATTTTCCTTTTGCTTAATTTATTTATTGAGCCATGCTAATCAGCATTGTCTATCTTCTCTCAAGTTTCTGATTTTATTGATTTAGCCACAAATGTTGTTCTTTTTGGTATGTTTTAATTCTCTCTGGGCTTTCTTAAGTTTCTTCACATTGGAATTTATTGGTTTTCTTTTATTAAGTAAGGATGCTTTTTCCAAGTTATCTCATTTACCCAAACTGCAATTACCTCAAATGGAATTCTACATTTGGCTCTAGGTTTGATTGGTATGCATTTGGCTGCTGCTTCTATATGGGTGGTAATAAAGTTTTCATATTCATCTTTTGGAATATATTTCTCAGGTGTCTTCTGAAGAGTATATTGATTGCCTATATCACTATTGGTAAATAAGAACCAGTCATATCATGAGGGTTTATATATTTGTTTCTTATTTCTGCAAAGACACAAGTGAATCTTTGCAAAGACAATTTTTTGATTGGAAGATACTCCTTCAAAACAATAGTATGGGTTACATTTCAAGTGCTGTTTGTCCAATTCTTGTTTATAAATATAATCTAGCTGTGCCAAAGAGTTATTTGGATAGGTAAGGTCAATAGTTTTCACTCCCATTTTTGGAATTTTGTGTTCAGGCATATAATCCTGTTCTTTAGAGGAAACTCTACTAGATATTTACCATTTCAGTTTGTCCCGTTGTGCAAGCAGAATTTATTATTTCCATCTTTGCTTATGTGAACATTCATATCTCAGCTGATGATCAGAATGTTGTTAGGAAATGTGACAGACAAGGGAAGACAACTTGTTATAGATGGTGGTGATGTCTGTTTCATTACTGGTTTTGGTGAGACTGTGGCAAGGGATGATTGTTGTGTAAGGGTTGCCATTAAATATAACACACATCATTCTCAGTTGGATTTTCTCTTTGCTATTTAATGATTTCAAGTCTGAAGACTGAGAAGCATTCTTACAACTCCAAAAGCAACACTGATAGAGTTTTTCCATGCAGATAACGACAGAAATAACCATCCATTAACAGGATCATGGTAAGTAAGTTCGATTTGGGCTCTGTAGTTGATTTTTTGAACGCCAGCACAAGAGCTCTAAACTCAGCAGAACACACCCCTTATTTACCTGCATGAAAGGTGATGCAATTTGGACATATGGTTTGAATCAAAGTCATGTAATATTTTTGTGACTGTTTTTTTTTTCTCATCAACAGATGAGTCGTAGTAGTTTCCTGACTGAACTATCTGATCCAAGTCAATGACCTATGAGGCTCTTCTGCTCAGCATCAGGTTAAATGTACCATTAACTTTCTTTTGAATTCATCTGCCTTGCTTCACATTCATCATGTTGCATCCAATTGTTTCACTTGTCTGGCTCATATAATACTCTCTCCCTTCAAAATCTATTATCGAGTGACAAACCAGAGTAAGATGACAGTGATTATGGAGGCTGTATGTTTCATTATTGTGGAGCTGGATCTTTTCAGTTTTGAGAATAGCTTTATTGTCATTTTGTTATGCCTCTCCAGTGCTACACTTATAAGGTTTTGATTGTGTAACTTTTCCTTCTAAAAAGAATTTATTCTTATTTATTTGTCTTTTTAACTCTACCACATTTGAAAAAGGTTCAACCCTTTTTCATTTAAAATTAAGAGTATGAAATTTTTTTTCTGCAAGGCTGGGTTGTTCAGCTCAAAATAGGCTCTTTTTTAACATCAGCTCTTCGTGAGATAAATGTTTACCTTCCTTTTATTGTGCATTGGCAATATTTTAAATCTTCACTCGTTCTTGCTTGACAATGGCAAATGTCAGTCAGAATTTATGCATCCATGAACTTTGAACAGTTCTTCCATAGTTTTGATCCTTTACTGAGACATCAAATTTGACAACTGGAGAAGCTTATTAAAAAGAGTAAAAGCTTTAACTTGTCAGTTATCTTTAATAAAACATGATTAGAAGAAAAGTTGCTGCCTAAATACACTTTACTCCTTTACTTATATATATATATATAGTATTTGCAATGTAAAATAAAAATGAAAATACAACTTACATTGTATTCTCTAACGTACACAATATTGAGGATAGAACCATGACAAAATTGAATATATACTGGGGTTAAAATCACTTTTTTAAAATCATTTTTTAAAACATCTAAAACCAAATTGGCAATGCAAACTTTTTTGCATTACTATCAGTTTTACAATGATGTGTCAATTATCAAACAATTAAAAGAACACACACACACGCACACACACATACACATACACACAGAGAGATACACTCTGCCATGATTAGACAGTGACCCAATGTCAATTTTTAAACAGAGAAAAGCTTGTTTGATTTTAGTTTTCATTCTCTATAACTGATTGCCAAACCAAGGCAAAAGAACCTAGTCTACCCAACTATTTATCGATAGCTGGGGAAACAGCAGACAGAGTCATGCTCTCCCAATTGTAATTAGCACCTTGCTGAAATGTATATTTACTTATTCAGGATTTGAACTTGGTTTATTGATACCATTTCCTATCATGAAAACCCTTCTGCTTAGCATGTTTCTAATATATATATATATATATATATATACACTCACAAATATCATTGAATATATATATATATATATATATATGAAAATGTACAGAGATGAAAAAACACAGAAAGACTTTAGAGAAAGACTTTTTTTCATCTCGGTACATTTTTATAAAATCAGATTTGTTTCCAGTTTTTCCCAAATATATATATATATATATATATATATATATATATATATATATATATATATATATATATATTGTATTTCAGCACTCTCTCTCTCTATACTGCAATCTTTAAACAGTTATGATATAATGATATGTACAAATATAATATATATGTATACACAATGTATGTATTTACAATGTACGTAGTTATTATGTATGTATCTTTGATTAAAGGCCACGGACAATAATTTTATTTTCAATTTTTAATTCAATCTTTACTGTTTCTATATTTATGAATATAGACCAGTTTTTAATGTATGTTAGAACTGTCAGGAATTTTTTAACTGTTCATTTATCCATTTTCAAGATCCAAAACTTCAACCTTTAAAGACAAAACTGTCAAATAAAAATTCTTTTTAATCATTCAGTTTTACAACATTATGACATTTTTACATTATAATGACATCAGACTGAAGTAAGCACATAAATAAAATACTTCTCTGGGTGGAATATATTATTCAGTTGTTAAAAACAATGAGAATATCTTGAAAGATAAGGCCTTAAAGAAGAAGCCTTTTTACTGTTATATCTATCTATCTATCTGGTTGGTTTGGTTTGGTTTGTTGGGTTTTATGGCATATCAACCTTAGTAGGTTATTTAACGCCAAATCCATTTTTATGTAAATAATCTCTTCTATTTAAAACAATTCAGTTTAGCATAAGTACACAGTTTAATTGTCAAAAACATTCCCATTTCAAACTATTCAAGCAGTTCTATGTAACAGTTAAGTGTAAATACGGTTTGATTGTTGAAAAACAGTTCTATTTCAAATAATTCAGTTAAGCATAAGCACACAGTTTAAATGTAAGTACAGTTTAATTGTCAAAAACATTTCTATTTCAAGCTATTCAGTTTACTCAAACAATTCATTTTAGCATAAGTATGCTGTTAGTTCTATTTAACCCATAGATAGGGCCCTATCAGGTGCCACCACTCCGGGCCAGAGTGGAACTGGGAGCGATGGCAATGAAGGGGTACTCCACATTCCCCAAAGCTCCAGCACTGCTGGAACATCACCATCAAATTGTTTAGTGTCATATCCAGGACATATATATATATATATATATATATATATATATATACACACACATATATGTATATATATATATATATATATATACAAATCACATGTTTGATTTAATAAAACTGACACTTCATTGCAGCCTATTTTATTGTTGATCCGTTCAAGACTTTTTATAAGTCATTTGATATATGAATGGAATGAATTCAAACAGGCAACATATTTTTGCCTAGTACATTTGATCTCAGCAGGAGCCATCTTTGGAGGAATGAAAATAGTAATGACAAATACAATAATGAGGGATATGCATTTAATATATAATAGAACAAGCCGGAATTTTTAACTATTTTTTAACTATTCATTTTGGAGAAAGAACAAATAGGCAGAAGTAAAGTGTTTATTCTACTTAATCAAACATGTTTAAAAGAGAAAATGCTGTCTAGATATACATATATATCACTAAACAATTTATATATATATATATATATATATAATTGCTTGTGTGTCACTTTAGAGAATGAAACCCTGAGTACCAAATTTGATAGCTTGTGTTAAGGAATCAGATAGATAGATAGATAGACAGATTGATATGATGAACAAACAGGAAAAATATTTCTTTATAATTATTTACTTTTTAATTTGTAATCGTTCTTAACTTGTTCAACCTTAGGTCATCACCAAGACAAATGCTTTGTTGAAGAGTTTTTAAAGAATTGATATACCACAAAAGAAGTGATAGAAAATGAAACTTTAAAATGGCATATCAATGCATTAAATAAGGATTGTCTTTCAGTCTTCCAAGTTTTTAAGCCAACTGTGTTATGATCCGTCTTTGTATCTATGCCACCAGAACATCCATAGAATCAAAACAGAGTAAATGAGGTAGAGTGGCAAAAATTGTTGTGCCGCAGTGGAACAAATGAATTATCAGATATTCCTCCACAGGTGTAGGTCTCATCAGTCACCAGCATGCCTGTATTAGTTGAAGAATGTCTTCATAAATATTCGTTTGTGAAATCAAAACCATATTCCAGGTTGGAGGCACAACCAGAGGAAGGGTAAATCTCTGTTAAGGGATTGTTTCAATTCAGCAGCAACTGCTTTTATTAAATATTTGATGTAGACATTTATTTATTTACATATGAACCCTATCAGTTCATCATATTCCTAAGATGGTTTAGTTTAGTTCTTATATATATATATATATATATATATATATATATATATATATATATATATATATATATCTTTATACAGTACTGGACAAAAGAAACAGACAGTGAACCATTTTTTATTATTGCCATAAATCTTAATGAAACTTCATTAAACACATAGGAAATTATTATTTTCCTTGATTATTGTTGTCTCTCTTCTCTCATTTGTTGTGAAAAGTCATTAGCAAAGAACAAAAATTAGAATGTCAAATCAAGGAAGAAAAAATTCTTAGAAATTTCCAAATTTTTTGAGTTTCAGAGGATTTTGTCTTTAGAAAATTATAACTTATTTCTTTTTGTATTTTTTTATTTTTAATACTGATGACTTCAAGAATTTGTAGGTAGGCTTTTATTTTTGTTATTTTCATATATGATTTTGGTGATTTTTTTCTGAAGATTTTTCATTTTTCAGCTAATGGGAATTTATTGGTGTTATTACAACTAACATCATTTAGAATCTAAATGAGTTCTATTTATGCTGCATTAAATTGTCTTAGCAATTTCTCTGGTCTTGCATGCACAGCACATGATTAATTTAATAAGGGGACTGATGCACATATTTGGCAAGATTAAAAATTCCCCTAATTCTTGTGACTAGTGTCATGCTAGCACCAACATACATTGTACCTTCCCCTCTCAATCAATAAGAGGATGCAGCTGAGAGAATTGAACAGATACCACACTTTAACTATGACTTGAAAACTGGAGAAAGGAGTTTCAAAAGATATCTTTCTACATCTACTGACTCCAAATTATTTCATTATTCAATGACTTGGCTGAAGTTAAAGATGAAGTCATCCTTTTGACAAGAGCCATCATAGTTTGAAAAAGATATCAAATGATTTGAATAATTTCTTCTTCAAGCCTTCCTCTGTTATTTGTTTTTATTCTCTCTCAGAATTTGAAATGTGAAGTTTGTCACCAAACAATTCATCATTCTGTCTGGTTAGATTAAAATCAAATATTTATAGATGGAAAATGATTCATGAGAAAGGAAAAGACAAACAGTTCTTGCAAATATTGGGTTTTTATGTGAATATGTGCACAGGTGAGTTATTATGTATGTGCATATATTTTTACATACATACATTCATATATATATATATATATATATATATATATATATATATATATATATATATATATATATATATATATATATATATATATATAAATGGATATAAAGAAAGAATAGCCATAATTCTTGTGACCAGATATAGTGAATTTGCAAATGGTTAAATGACATCAACATACAGAGACTACAGAAAGTGTGGGAGACTGCTGTTTAGGAAAATACTGCCGAGAAAACAAAATGATAATTGATAAAATAAAAACTTAATTATAAATACAAGCAAAAATATGTGACCTCAGACATAAGTCTTTGAATTATAAGGTAATAAAATATATTAAATCAGAAAGACTGAAAAAAATAAAAAGAATGCATATAAAATGATTACACTCATTTTCAGTTTATTTTAACGGATTTCTATATAAAATTATTCATAGGATTACTTTATGTGCATGTAAATCTTAAAAAAATGTTAATATTGAGCTAAGAAAAATAAAATGATAAAAGATATCATTTAATATTATTCAAAATAAAAGTATTATGTTAAACAGAAGGGGTATAAGTGAAGAATAGAACAGTTTGGATCCTACCTCTTCCCATCACTACTAGCTTTCATAGCTAAATTTTCCTAATTTAACTATTTAACTAAATTAGACTGTAAAGAATAAAATCAACATAATTTCTTTTTGTTAATGGATTTCTTATATGATTTATCCACAGGATTTTTAGTCATATCTATTAAAATAAAATCAAATAATTAGAAATCAATAATAGCAAGAATATATTTATAAAATCAAATTTTTAAGTTCAATATGTAAATTAGCCTTCTAATTCACTTTGTAAATTGCAATTTTTTTATATATATAAATACAATTGCTTGTCACGAGCGTATAGAAGATTAGGTCAACACTATGTGATGTAAATAACCATGGGGAATTGTGACATAGTTTTTGATACAGATGAATAGACCGATAATCACCATTATAATAAGATTTGATATGGTTACTAACTGATGAAATGTTTTTTATTTAAATATAAAATCCATGTTTGGGGTCCTAAATGTTGCAAAATGATCAATCACTTTTTCATTAAAATTGTTGATATCACTGGTGTGTTGCAGATTGAAAAAATATTTCATTACCCACATTGGCAAATTTTTATGCTGAAAAATCTGCTGGTGAACCAATTATTTAACCCTTTTGTTTCTCAGAAATATGAACAAAGTACTAGAGATACAACAGTTTATATGATTTCCAGTAGGCAAGTACAAAAACATACACTTTTCATTGTTAATGTTTTGATTAATTATTTAAAAGCCATGCCCTTTTTCTTCTAAAGTATGCTAATCATAATAATCTGTGTTTTTTATGAGAATAAATTCTCGGAAAAGGTTTATCTCCCTTAAGCTACATTTTTATATTAATTCACTTGAAAAGCTACACGAAAAAACAAAGACTAAAATGTATTATTTAGATGAAATACTTTTTTATCTAATCCATCAAATCAAGGGGGGAACAAGCATTTTTATGTGTTGGCCATGGATGAGTCTCAACTTGTGCATGTTGCCCCACAATAAAATGGTTTCATTTTAAGTCTGATTTGGTTGAAGTTGGAAAAATACTTTATAGAATCAGTCAAATTTGTTTATTCAGTTTTTTGTATTAATTAACAAAATTCCAGTCACCTGCTGTGAGTAGAAGAGTTTAATCTACCAATGTCAATTTTAAATCTCTAAAAAAAAGATTAGCCTGACTTTTTTCTCTTTCATTAACCACATAGAAGATTAAGATATAAAAATAAAAAAAATAAAAAAATGCCAACAAGAGCAATGTTATCTTATTTTACTGTGTTTTGAACTTAAAAATGAGGCATTTGTACAAACAATGCAATAAACTGTTATAAAAAATGTTAGTAAAATTTTCAATAGAATTATCTTTAGAAGATGTAAATTTCTGAACTCAAAAACACAATCTTAGACACATGGAAAAATAACTTCGGTTCAATCTCAAACACAAGTTGATTGTATACCTAGCTGAATTTTTGAGATTATCAAAGCTACCAGTGGATCTTCAAAATATTGAATAAAAAAATTGCCTTTATATTCTATAGTTCTGCTCATTGGTCTTATATTTATGTCATAACAAAATTTTGAAATTAAGCATAAATGATAATATACATAAAGAAAATGAATTGAAATTTCTTTGTATTTTAAATTCAATCATCTTTATGCCTTATCTTTCATATATCTGATTTTCATAATTCAAAAATTGTAAACAATATCTTTTTTTTTTCATTTTTGAGGGTGGTCTAATATTTTTGTCCAGGGGTGTATATATATGTGTGTGTGTGTGTGTGTGTGTGTGTATATGTGTGTGTGTGTATACACCATCTATGCTTCAGTAATGAATGAGTTTTTAAGATTGATTTTTTATCTAAAAAACAAGGGGTTCTTCATTACATGAAATAATGTTTTTGAAATGTGGAAGCTGGCTTTCTTTTTAGGTTTAACTTATATAATAAAAAGTTTTTGTATGGTTAAAAATTTGGGGTTATTCATTGAAGAAAGCTGTGCATTACTGTAGTTGTTATATATATATGAAAGAATAAGACAATACTGAAAATCAAGTGGATATGTTTAAAAAAACTTTATTAAACAGAAAAAAATGTACACATCACAAATAAGAAAGAAGTGTGCCACTTTTCTTTCATTTAAAATGAAATATATTTGTTAAATTTTTTACCTAATTCATCTTAATTATTTCATTTTATTTTTTTCTTCTTGCATCCTTAAAAGAGACCAACAGGCTTTCGCAATAAAAACAGATTTTGTCATTGTTCAAATAATTATAAGCTGTGCTTTTTATGGACTTTATGAGTATCATCTTATATGATGAACCAGTTTTTTTTTTCTGTTTTCTTACAGCTCAATGATTAGAACCAAATTGTTTTTTTTGTTTGTTCAACTATTTATGATGGTTCTTTTTTCAATTAGTATATGGTAAATATAAACTGAAGCAGTATAAAAACTGTCCAAAACATTTTTTGAGAAGTTTTTCTGTATGTAGATCAGTTATGTCTTTTTGAAATACCAGAGATTGTGTTGTCATTGAGTAATGTTGTGAATTTGCTAATGAATGTTTTCATTATACTCAAATTAAAACATCTGGAAATGACTTGAAATGTTCTGCTTTAGTTTAATGTTTAAAAATAATAGAAAAATTTTTTAAAAACTGAATAAACCGTCCTTGTCTGTCATATTTACAAAAATGTGTCTACAACAATATTTCCTGCCAAATGTACATTATATATATATATATATATATATATATATATATATATTGGTATATAGCGGTAGACTCTCCCATTGAGAATGATGAATGATGATTCAGTAACTTCATCTGTCATATGCTTTTTCATGATGAACAAGACCGACCCTACAGCAAGCAACAAAGTCACAATAATGTCACAGATGTCCTTTCCTAGAGGGAACAATATGTTGCAGTTTCAGGCTTGCATGTTCCAATGTTCCAACCTTTTTCCCCCAAAGGTTTTTATTTTATGAAACAATCTCTGTGCCATTGGTGTTAGTTTTCTACCAGTTTTCCTACATCTCAATATCAAAATTGAATATATATATATATATATATATATATATATATATATACATATATATAAATATATATATGTATGTACATATATATATATATATATATATATATATATATATATATATATATATATATATATATGTGTGTGTGTGTGTGTGTGTGTATATGAAAATATACAGAGATGAAAAAACGCAAGATCTTCAGAGGATGATTTTATTTATAGAATTATCTGCTGACATTAAATGTTTTGGTTTTTGAATATTCACCAGGGTATGTGAGATATTTATGTACCAGTATATATATATATATATATATATATATATATATATATATAGGTATGTATTACAAGAACATTGCATATACATAGAGTAGCACTCATAAATAAGTACATATTTAAGTTTTTATCCAAGCTCTCCACCAAGGGCTGGATGAGACACAAGGTCAATTTTCAAGCAGAGTACAACTGGTTTAAATTCTGTGTTTTCCTTCTCCTAGACTGGTTACCTAATCAAGGCTAAAGAAGCAATTCTGTCCTACTGTTTACCCATATTTGGAGAGAACAGTTGTATTCATACCTTTCCTAAGGTCACTAGTATGAAGTGAAATGCAAACAGCCTTGTTGGGGTTTTGAACTGAGTTCATTAACTGGGAGATTCATGGTAGTATTGTGGCTAAAATGCTGGACTGAGATGTCATAGTTAGCAAGTTCAAATTCCTGTCACATTATTATGTTTACTTTCGGAACAATACCTTTGGGAAAAGTAGAAACCTTCTTATCCTCCAAGCCATGGGTCAAATAGTTCTTTTGTAAGGATGCCTTTGGCAGTAAATAACCTATAAAGGTTGATATGCCATTAATCAAAGAAACCCAAACCCAGTTCACAAATTTCATCTCCTATGACAATAACTGTTATGCTAAGCATGCCTCTTTAAATAAGTACAACTCAAACAATTTTTCATAAAAAGTTAATTTTCTTTCAAACCAAAGATACCAGAATTTGATGTTATCATTTCTAGAGAAACATTATACTATCAAAATGGATATTACTAAGTATTATTGATTACCATAAACTGAAACTGTAACCAAAGTAAAATTGCAACACCCCTGTAACCAAAAGAAAAATTATATAAATACATAAGTATTTTTTATTTTTGGAGTACTACATATTCATATTTTTGGTTACAGAGTTTCAGTGCTTTAGAGTTTGATAATAAATAATACCTAATAATATCCGTTGTGATTGTATAATATTCTATTGAAATAATAGAATCCTGTATCTTTGATTTTAATGAAAATTAACTTTTAATGATACTTTCTATATTTTTCCTCAAATATATTCTTTTTCTACCCCATCTCTTTGTCTGACACATGTATATTTATTAAGATAAATTGTTTTTACTTATTGGAAGCAAAACCCTTATTAAATCAACTGGTTCAGTAACCTTTTAATTATTCTTTAGTTCAGCAATAATTCTTTTTCATTGTGTCTTCCTTTTAATAGCCAAGACATTTTAGGTTTGAACTAATAAAACTATAAAAAAAGAAGCAACATGTCTGCATAATATTTTATGGTAAACTTGAAAGAGTTGCAATAAAATTATACGCAGTACATAAATGACACCAACAAAAAAATTGGATGTATTTTGGTTGCTTAGCTAGTTTGCTTTGTGGCATGTCAACCCTTACCTAAACATTTTTTTTAAAACAGTTATATAGTTTTAAGTAACTAATAATAATATTAATTTGTAAACAATTATTGTTAGGAAAACATTCTTAATACATATAATTTACTCAGTTGTATGGTTTCATACATTCTGATTTGATGCAAAAAATTTTCAAACTTACCCAGGACGCACAATAGTTTTTTGAATATGGTGATTGCTCATACTGACCATCAACACTAACCTGCTGTGAATGTTCTTGAAAACCATTGTCTGTCAGTTAATTGGCAAAATATTTTCTTTTAGAAAATTATTTAAGTTTAACAGAAAACTTTATGTGTGCAAAAATGTAAATTTATTTAATGTAAATTCATAAAGTGCTTGTTACTTGAAGCTTTGAATATTAGATTTTATCTTATAGAAACCCAATTTTAAGCTATAGTTTGCTTGCTTTTTTGTACAAATTAGAGAAATTCTTGGTTAAGCTGAGAACTTTTCGGCACTTTCACACTCATTCTTGAGATTTTCAGCCTGTAATTCTTGATTGTTGGAATGCCACTCTATTGTAATGTTAGTCATACTTCTAATTTTAACAAAATCCCCCCACACACACACTTTTATTTCAAGTAACATGAAAATTGAGTACCTAAGTCAGTTTTCCTGCTATGATCAATAAAATTTTAATCTAAGTCAGTCTATCAAAAAACAATTAATGTCTTTTAAGTTTATGGTGTAAATATATTGGCAATGACTTGTCAGAAATTTGACACCCATTGACAAAAAATCAATTTATTAACAAAGAAAAGTTTAATTAATTTTATATCATTAAAAAGAAGAAATATTTAAAAGATATACAAAAGTTTTATTTAATGCTATTAACTAGTTGATTATTCATTGATTTTTAAAATGTAAGTATATCTGTCTCTGAAATTGTGCCAATTATTTTTTTACAAATGTAAAACAAATTTTAAAATCTATTAACATTGTTTCTGTATTATGTAAGAAAATAATTTTATATAAAGTAAAATAGTAAAGTTGGCAACCTTAGCTGAGGGTGACCCGAAGGCTCCCTTTTCAATAGCTACTACACCGAGGTGTACGAGAGGGTGCTACTCTATTCCTTTGATTGCTCCACTTTACCCTTGATCCATACCTTACAATGCTAAGTGTTAAGTAAGGCCATACCAAATACTATTTTTTGAGTCTTTGGTATGACTCGACCTGGTATTGAACCCTGGTCTTCCAGACCACTGGCAAACGCTCTACACATTAGGCCAATGGCTTTGCCAATGGTTCGGGAAATCAGGGTTTAATCGCCAATTGAGTCATACCAAAGGCTAAAAAAAAGTAGTACTTGATGCTTCCTTGCTTAACACTCAGCATTATAAGGTATGTATCAAGGGTAAAGTGGTGCAATCCAGGGAATGGAATAGTGCCCTCTCCTATACCTCAGTGTAGTAGCTATTGAAAAGAGAGCCTTCGGGTTGCCTCTGACTACGGTTGCCAACTTGACTTAATTTTATATAATCGTATCAAAAAATAATCTTATATTCAATGTTTAATCAACCAGCCATGGTACTGGAATGTGACAGGAACCATGCCTTCTGGTAGGCAGAAAGAAAAATTTCACAAGTCCTATTGGCATTCTTTTTCAGGGCCACCTCAAGTGCTAGGTAATAAGCCTGGCCCCTATCCTTTTTAGATGGTGAGGAAGGTACTGACTGAGTGGAAGGCCTCCTAGGATGGAACAAATATTGATATCACAAAACCATCTACCACGGATGCCTGGCAGGGGTGTCTTCATGGTGTAATGGTTAAAGCACTGGACTGTGGAATCATAGTATGCGAGTTCGAACTCCACTATTGTGTTCAATTTTGGACAAATACCCTTGAGAAAGACACGAACCCCCTTATCCTCCCATCTATAGGTTAAATAGTACCACTACTGTCTTTTTGAGAGGATGGATTTGGCATTAAATAACCCAAGAAGGTGGATATGCCATTAAAATAACAAACAAATAACAGACAAACAGAGGTCTGGCAGAATCATTATATAAGAAATCTTTACTAAGCGGAAAACACACCTTTAAGCCTATCATCTATTTTCATTTTTTATATAGGCATGAAACATTATCAGTCGTTTTATATAATCAATTTTGATGAGTTCATAGTCCAACAGAATAATCTCTTTAGTTTGGAATATAAATTTTTAAAAAAAGGCAACAATGATCCAATTCATAATTCAATTTAAAGAAGAATATATGTTATTTTGTTATTATCATCACTTTATTTTAAAGATTTTATGATCCAAATGCTTTCTCTCTTGACCTATACACTCCTGATGTATCACCCTGAAGTTCTTCAGCACTTATCAAGTCACTGCCTCTGGTATTACAGCAATTTCATGACAAATAAAATCTTTCAGTTTGTCAATTGTCGGTAGCCTATGTTTAAACATGTGAGAGAGCAAGCCAATCATGGGATGTCTTCATGTTGTAAGATGAGATGTCTTGGAAAAATTTCTCACAGAACTTCTATAGATGCCCATGGTTACCATCCTCTGTCATGGTTGCTAAAAATGGTATAGTTGCTACTGCTCAAAGACAAACCTCCCACCTGATTACTACTACAAGTGCTTGTGCAGCAGGAATATAAAATTTGGAGCATCATTCAGCCAGACATATTTTCTTTAATATGATTTTAATTGTCATTCAGGTTGCTTTTTGTATAAGAACAAGGAACAACATTTATTGGAGATAATCATAAAGAATATGCACTCAGTGAGACTTAAACTCATATTTTCTATAGTCTCAAGGAAGCCTGGTTATCCATACTAGATGCCATCTTTGACTAAGCAATGGATATATATGCTAAATAAAGAAATTAGCACTCATTGGCACAGACAATGTCAACTCCCTATGATGAAGGAAGCTAACTTCTTTTGAATTTGATGCAGCAGAATGGAAAATAAATCACAAAAGACAGGAAGAATCATGCAAGTGTTCAAGGGGCAGGTATTTAAACTTTGAGAAGTGACATGATGCAATTTTGGAAGATACATTGGCAGATAATGAAAATGTTTGATACAAAACACATAAAAAATGCAAAGAATACCCTAGAAGTAAAATTTTTCTGATGTTAGTAGAATCACTGTCCACTGTCAACCTGCTATGAGCCCCGCCTCTCTCTCTCAATGATTAATTTTTTTGAATTATTCACAAATTTACTCTTTCATTTTTACTTACATTAAACTTGTAAATAATTCTATCTAAGAGAGATTTTGTTCCTGGATAGTTTATGATATTTCTTAATTACTTTGGTTATAAAAATATAGAAAAGGGTCACTACTGCCTTTAAACTTTGCTTTTATGCCCTAGATAATGAACTTTAAAAACTAACTTATTTTCTATTAAAAAAAAAAGGATATTTTCATGTTTTCATTTATATAAAGTCTGAATAAAACCACATATGAATCAAAATTTACATGTTTTGATACTAAAGTTATACAAAACGAACAAAAATGTTCAAGAAAAATTCTCTATTACCTACACAACATTAAATCTACCTGCAATGATCTGGAAAATGGATAAATTTGAAAATTTCATGACCAATGTCACAAAAGCACAGTTTAAAGAAAGAAAATGAGATTTTTCCCTTACTTTAGCCATAAGCAATTGAGAAATAACACATTTTGTCTCGGAACAAGAAAAATTAAAGATTTTCAAACATAAAGATAAATAAAAATAATCTATGTTTATGGATGAGTGTACAGCAATGTTTTTTTTTCATTTTTATTAGAGGATGAAAAGAACAAAGGCCTCTGATAAGAATTTTATTCTTTCTTAATTAGGAATCCTTTTTTCACTTACTCTTGTTTTATGCCAAAGTAATAAAACCAAAAATCTTTGGGAATATCAGTCTCCAATATCAAACAATTTCAGAGATTACAGAAAATTACTAGGACTTCCTTTAAATTCTCCTGAATATACAAATAGGCCTTGAAAAGATTTTGAGGTTAAGATTTGGTTATTTCATTCGCTTCTATTTTTCATAGTTAGAAAATAAACAAATTCTTCAAGTAAAATCACACATTTTACCAGGTACAGTATTACTCATAAATAATACATTTCAAACATTTTTAAATAAAAAGTTAATTTTCTCCTAAACCAAAGATATCAGGATTTTATTTTTTCTAGTGGAACATTATACACTTAAAAGGAATATTGTTAGGTATTGTGCAAAAAATCTCGAGGCAACACCATTGTTCATAGATTTCTCCAAGGCATTTAATTCCATACACTGAAGAAAGATGGAGCAAATGCTACGGGCATATAGTCTTTCAAAAGAAACTGTTACTGCTATAATAATGCTCTACAAAAACATGAAAGCAATGGTTCATTCACCTGACAGTGACACTGATTTCTTTGACATTGTCACAAGAGTCTTGCAAGGAGAAATATTAGCACCATATCTATTCATAATCTGACAAGTTAACGTACAATGAATGTCAATAGATCTAATAAAAGAAAATGGTTTCACATTAAAAATGACAAGAAATAGACAATATCCTACTGAAACTATGACAGATGCAAACTATGCAGATGACCTTGTGCTTCTCAAAAATACAGCTGCCCAAGTTGAATCTCTGCAGCATAGCCTGGTGCAAGCAGCAAGAAACATTGGCCTGTACATGAATGTAGATAAAACAGAGGACAAGTGTTTTTGACAAGATGGAGCCACCTTCACTTTAAGTAGCAAGCTGATGAAATTAGTAGACCTGTTCACATATGTTGGCAACAATATCTCATCAACTGAGAGTGATGTCAATATACACTTAGAAAAGTCTCAAAGCTATGTCTCTGTTGGTACTATTGCATGGTTTCACCAGCTGTACTCAATTGAAATGCATGGAAAAAAGCTAGACGGAAACTACAGAATGTTTCCTGTTGTTTTGAATAGGTCCTAGAAGCAGCACCCCACAAAACAGCACCTGTTAGGCTACCTACCTTCCATCTCACAAACCATCCAAGTAAGATGAACAATACCTGCTATACACTGTTAGAGAAGTAAAAACAATCTATGGATTCCTATTCATGGACACACGAGTATTTGCTAACCAGCAAAAACTTACATAAATCAGCTCTGTGGAAAGTAGATGCCATCAAGAGGACTTTCCAATAGATGAAAGGGACAGAAAGCAAGAGAGAGTTAAAGGACTGTACTATTAGCATGATTTGATGATGAGGACAATGATGATGATGACAGCACTGAAACTGTGACCAAAAAATATGAATATTATTTTAGGTTGGGTTTTATGGCATACCAACCATTGTTGGTTTATTTAAAGCTAAATTCTGTTTTTACATATATATATTAAATATATGATTTGTAAATACATTTTGTAGATATACAAAGTTAAATGATCAAACAGTTGTGTTTCTAACAACTCAATTAAGCATAAGTCAACAAAGTTAAATATTTTCAAGTATTGCAATGTATCACTAACAATTCAATTAAATATCAGTCATTTGTTTAAACACAGTTAAATGATCAAACATTTCTATTTCAAGCAATTCAGTTTAGCATGTTACTTGTTTGCAATCAGTCAAACAGTTTTATTTGACCCATAGCTTGGACCCTATTAGGTTCTAACTATCCAGGCCAGAGCAGACCTGGGAGCAATGGTAATGAAAGGGTACTCCACATTCCCCAAAGTTCCAGCATTACTGGAGCCTCACCATCAGATTGTTTAGTATCATATTCAGGAAACTCATAAGGCAGGGCTCTTACCCTTCTGCAGAGATGCAGTCAATGTATTCTACAGTCCCAATATGAATATTTTGCAATCCAAAAATTGATACATCATCATCATGTCATGCTGCCAGCACGGATCTCCCTGACCCTCTCTCACCACCTGTCTCTAGAGTCCATTGCTCCTGGGAGGTCTTCAAGGCTATATCCTGTATCAGCACTGAGCTGTTTGATATAGGTTCTAGCTGGTTGTCCTGCTTTTGCTCGTCCATGTGAAGGGGTCCACATGAGTATGTCACTTATGAGGTCATCCTTACTTCGCCAGCAGTGTTCCACATGTCTGATTCGTCTAACTTGGATAGTTTTCATGATGGGTGGTAAGTGGCCGTATAGCTGATGTTTTGTGGGCTGTTGCCTCTTGGACTTGTTCAATATTGCTTGCAGCATTCTAGTGTAATTGCCGTCAAGTTTTTTCTCTATGCGTTTAGTTAGTGTCCATGCAGTTCATCCATATAGCAGTATTGGCATGACCGCTGTTTGGAAAAAAATGTGTTTTATTTAATCAGTCTGGTCTGATTTCCATATGACAGATAGCCTATTGATAGCTGTCCATGCCTTTGTTAGTTGCATGTTGATGTCTGTCTCGGTTGATGAGAAACTGCTTCCTAGGTAGGGGAACTTGTCTATTAGTTTCAGAGAATTACCATTTAGTGTGGAGATGTCACCTCTTTGATTAAAGCACATGTATTCTGACTTGTCTGCATTGACATGATGGCCTATACCAGCAGCTGCTCATTCAAGACTATGTACCAGGGTTTCAGCTTCGGCAGGTGTATTTGCTGGAAGTACTATGCATGGTCTGCATCCGAAATTGTTTGAGTGAGGTGTTTTCTGCTCCTTTCTTTTGCCAGCTTGAAACCATTATCATTCATTATATCAATAGATGTTCTAAGCATGTAGTATAGGCAGATGATAAACAGGTATGGGGCTAATGAGTCTCTTTGCAGCACACCAGCTACAATATGGAAGTAGTCTGTGTCTCCATCCCATAAGCAGACTTTTACTTTCATGGTTTTATATAGCATCATTATGGCTGTGATAGTTTCTTTGGGGAGGCCGTAGGCAAGTAGTATTTCCTCCCTCTTCCCTTTGTGTATTGTGTCAAAGGCCTTGGAGAAGTCGACAAATAATATTGTTGTGTCAAAGATTTTTGCACGTACACCTAAAATTTGACAGTCAAAAAGCTATTTTGGGTCTTCCTATGTATCTTCTCATTTTACGTTCTATGTGGTTGTGTAGTAAAGCATTGTAGATCTTGGCAGCTATAGATGTAAGGGTTATATATCGGTAGTTCTTGGCTATTCTGAGGTCACTCTTCTTGGGGAAGTGGAGGATGCATTCCTTTGTCCATCCGTCTATTGTATTTTAGTTATATACGGCATTACAATGTCCGAGCAGTATGTCATCAAATTCCCTGGTCTTCCATACTTCTGGGGGTATTTTGACAAGCCCTGCTGCTTTCCTATTTTTAATTTTTCTTAGTACTGAGTTGAGTTCTTCTTGTGTAAACTGTGCTAGTTTGATGTCTAATTGATTACTAATAATTTTTGTGATTGGTTCATGTATAACTTTCAGGGGTTTTCTGAGTATATTCTTGAAATGTTGTTTCCACAGGTGTATTTGTTCTTCTTAGCTGGTAGCTTTCAGTTTAGCTTTCACAGTGCTCTTCCTTCTGCTCACTTCATTTACCATTTGCCATGCAATCCTAGATTGTCTATCTTCAACCAAGTCTCTGATTTTATTGATCTGATTTTGTATGTATTCTTCCCAACCCCATTTGTGTCCTGCATATGACACTAATCTGCATCTGATGTTGAAGGTCTAGTTCTGAAGCTTTGGGGAGAATGTGGAGTACCCCTTTATTGCCATTACTCTCAGATCTACTCTGAATCAGAGAAGTAATTCTTGTTAGGGTTCCATCTATAGATCAAATGAAGCTGTTTAATCCTTTACTATACTTGAAAGTAATAACTGGGTGCCAAAAAATCATCAATAGTAAAGTGAATTATTAGTATTAGATAATGATACTTGAAACCATTTAACTGTATGCAAACAAATGAGCTCTGACTTTTAAAAAATGTTACCAACAAACTATTCATTTAAAAATAAAAACAGGATTTAGCATTAAATAACCTATAAGGGTTGATAGGCCATTAAACCAAATTACCAAACCAAACCAATAAATTTGGACACTTGTGAACTAATTGGGTTACCAAGATATCATTTTTACCTGACAATATTTATACTTCTATACGGGAAGAAATAAAGGATTCTAATTAGCAGTTCATATTATTGTAAGAATTCAAAAAACTAAAAAAACATGATGTTCAACATGAACTAAGGCTTAACAAAATTATCAATCAATTGCAAAACTGGAAATTGCTTTATTCTATAAGAACATTTTAAGTATATTGCTCTAATTAAAGTATCACTATGATGTGCTATTTGTGTTGGTTTATGGTTATATTTCCAAACAATTAGTAAATATAGATATTTGCTTCACACATATTGGTTAGAAATTACACATTACTTTCTTCCCTCTCAAAAAATTGAAAAAAATCTTGTATTTCCTAAAAATTTTGGTCTTCTTATTGTTGAGGATGATGATAGGGAAAATTGTTATCATTTAAAGTGGTAATGAGTGCTTTAAACCAAAGTTCATTAATTTCAATTTCTCAAGTGAAAGCACTGTAATTAAAAAATGAAGAGCTCCATTCTCTACCTCTACCACAAAAAAGAAAGAAAGTGTTGGAGAAAACAAAAACAAAATGAGTTTTTTTTCCGTTGACCTGTAGCAGTAATTTTGGAGCTCATTTTCTTGCAAGCACTACTAATCTTTTCATGTCTCTGACTTCACACCCAATGATCATTTCTCTCTGTCTCTCTATCTCTCTGTTTCTTGCTAGCTCCCTTGTTTGACCTTCAGCAGCAAACAATCATGCCTAAAATCATATCGCTTAGCTGCACTCTGAATTCAAATTATTATACAACACACAGTGCACTGATTTAATGCAGTCAAGAATTATTTCATTGTTCCAATTTGTGGCCTCAAGCCAATATCATCAAACTTATCAATCTTAATTCCATTTACAGGTTCTCTTAATATTCAGTAAACTTTACCCAGGAAGGCACAAATAAAAGAAATAAGGAATGGGAAGATTGTGTTTGATAAATCTACTAAAAGGGCAATGCCTGTCTTGAAAATCAACAATCAAAATATGGGCCTCAAAATTACAAGAGTAGAAAAATGTTCAACTTTCTCAAAGTTAAATAAGTATTTAAGAGTTTACCAATTATTGGTGAATGTTTGGTGCTAGGGAGGATATTTTGTTGTGTTATCACTCACTAAGATTCACTATCAGCATTAGTATATCCATTGAAAGTCTAACACTGAATGAACAGTTGAAAAAACAGAAATAGGTCATATAAGAAAAATGGCTAAAGCATAACCTCTAACAGTTCACTGTCATCCCTCATAATCTCATACCCCCACCATCAACAACCCTTAACTCAGGTCCAATGAAGTTTCAGTTGTCTCTCATCCTTCATATTCACAACATGGACTGCCCACCACATTTGGGCCATTAGAATGAGATACTCAATGCTTGTGCATCCTCTGCCCTTGTAAGGACTTTTGTGTCAAGTGTTTTGGAATTTTACTTGATGTTTAGAATGTATCTCAAATAATTTTGGTGAACCCTTAGTATGCATAAAAGACATTTAATACATGCATATAAAACATATAGGAAGTATTACAATAATACATAAATGTATTCCAAGCAGATGAAATAAGCAAATTGTTTCATGAATGAGCTGTGTATAAAAAGTGGTTGTAAAAAATTGTGTAAAGTCTTACTTGAGCTTATCATTCAATACTGAGGGGAGACATTGCTAGATTTGGAGACAAAGTCCCTCTTCTGTTCAATGAACTGAAATAAAATTACCAGTTTTATCTGTTTGAAGAATAATAGAAAAAAGACAATAATAAAGAGTTCAGAATTCTCATATGATCAATGGATATATGATGTCCAAAGACACATTCACAAATCTAAGGGAAGACAATTATTTATTGTTTCCCTACACAGACATTAACTTGAATAATTATAGTCATATAAAGCTCTTCATATTTCAGCTGGAACATTAGGAAAAAGATTTATGTGTAACCATTTAATTTTGCTACTCCTAACTAACTAGGGATTGAATATAAACAGGGAACATTTGAACAATCTTTGGTTTGCTTGCAATAAATTACTAATATCAGAATAATTAGACACATTAGAAATACTTTTAAATTTCCTGAAAATTGAGGGTATTAAAATAGGTTTAAAGATTATCTAAAGTCATTACATCCTAAATTGACAGGAATGGATTTGGAAACCTGAGTTTCACCCTGGACAAGGCTGTTTATGTAAGCCTTGGTATGGTAAATAGTCAAAAAGAAAGAAAATTATTAATTCTCACTAGCTATTCTCTAAAAAAAAATTGACTTTGTATCACATCTTATCCTTTGTGGAGAAGTTGTATAAATACATACATCCTTAATTGCTTTGATGACTTAGTTGTTATTGGAGCAAGTACAAACAATCAGGTTTTCCCTACTCAAAAATAGATAAGAGTTTGAATCTCAGTAAGAATTTACTCTTTAGAATTTTATTTGATGTGTGCTATTCTTCAATATCATATAAACAACATTCTGAATGACCACAACAAAAAAATCTTCTCAATTTTAGTAAAAGCAACTAAAATTCAAGACATAAAAATTGATAATATGCAGAAGAATAGCTAGGGTAAGTTATGAAGTGACAAAAATGAAAGAGTTAATCCAGTAAGCGGCAAATACAAAAGAACAACAAAATTAAGTAGGGACCATCCAGAAAACTGCATTATTCAGATCAGCTAGAATACAAAGAAATTTCCTGGACACTTGAGGAGACTTGCTGTCACTTAAACTTCATGGGAAAACCATCAACTAATGCTGGTGAGAAAAACTCTCAAAATGATACTATAATGTATTTTTCACCAAGTTTTTCTCAGTCTCTGTCTCTCTTCACAATAGCACATACCAAATTATACTATTTTGCATTTTTATCAAGTTTGTTTGTTTTTTCCATCTTCTCTCTCTCTCTCTCTCTCTCTCTCTCTCTCTCTCTCTCTCTCTCTCTCTCTCTCTCTCCATCTATCTATCTATTAATCAATATACGTCCCTGCAAAAAAATGTCAAGTGATATCATTTTTCATTTTTTATGACGGCTCTCTCTCTCTCTCTCTCTCTCCATCTCTTCCTATCTATCTATTTCTCTATCTATCTTAGTCTCTACCAAAGCATATTCCAAATTGGACTATTTTACATTTCTTTTCAAGTCCCTCATTTCTCTTTATCTATCTATCTATCTATCTATCTATCTATCTGCATTTGTATATCAGTGACTGAAACATTTCTGTTAAGCCTTTATTGATCTGGACTCCAGCAATGGCATGCAATATTTTTATTTGTTTTGCTTTTTATTAGATATCTATACAGCTATTTTGCTTATTCATATCTTCAAGCATAAGACATTTAGACTTGGATCAGAGTTAAGTATCTGCCTGATCCCTGGCCTTTCTGAGCTTGTGCCAGTTGACCAAGAAACCTACATAAAAAATAGGAGTTGTGAAAAAGAAGTGAGAGGTGTTGAAAAAAAAGGATGAGAAAAAGAAAAGGTCAAAGATTAGAAAACTACATGAAAATAAGAAGTTAATGAGAAGAAAACATTATGATTTGCTTTGGTTTAATTTCTTCATTTAATAGCACATCAACTTTTGTGGGTTATTCTCAGTATGCAAGTTGTTTGGTATTTTCAATCCTTTAACACTTTTCCAAGTCTTTTCAACTTGACAGTCATATTGGCTAAAACTAAACACTGAAGTTCTCCGCATTAACAGCTACTTCCAAAACCTCTGAATTGAGCCTAGATGGATGATTCTTCATAAGCTTTTGCCTGAAGTTCCCATTTCAGAAATGGGGAAAAACCACATCGTTCAAATTCTTTCACATCAACACTATATAAATGCTTTGGTTTGGTTCCTTTGTTTAGTAGCATGTCAACCTTTATCGGTTATCTAATGGTAAAACCATCCTTGTAGAAGAACAGAAATGGTACTATTTAACTTATAGCTGGGAGGGGATTAAGGGGTTCATACCTTTCAAAAAGGTATTATTCCAAAAATGAATGTAATTGTGTGACTGGTGTTTGAATTTGCTTACAATGGTGTTGAAGTCCATGAGTTTTGATGATGTTTACTGCTTCAACTAAACTCTGCAGTCACCTGTTTATAAAACTTGTAGATATTGATATGTGAAATATGTTCTTTAGTTGGATCAAACATAGGATCAATTTTAAAACATTTCCCTAAAAAATCTTCATATAATCAGGAAGGAAAAGATGAGGAGTAAAATTCTTTTTTTTTTTTTATGCTAATGTGGCCTGGGTAAATTCTGCTATTTAGTGAACCGTGATATCTGCACACTTTAAAGAGTAAACATGTAGACACCAAGCTACAAAATTACAGATTTTTAGTTGTAGTAATTAACTTCTGGCACTTGTGCTGGGTATAGTAAAAAATGAATTAGCTCAGCTTCAAGAGAATCACCTGCCTTCTGGTCTAAAAAAGTAAAGGCTGGGTCTATTACCAAATACCTGAGCTACCCTAAAATGGTCATGTTATTTTTGTCACTACCACATGAGAGGCTTGCTTCTTGAAGAGTCCCAACATTAAACTTAACCTAGTGTCACATTCCAGCACTGTAGGAGTTGGTGCTAGATAAATACCTACACAAGCTAAATAAAAGTGAAATAAGCATGGATTTCAGCAGTCAATACTTCTCTATAGAGAAGCCACATAGACCAAAACTTTCACTAATTCCAGTGGTGGGGAACCCATAGCTTAATGCAGTCTTTTATGTTGGCATAGCCTAATATCAAATGGAGATAAAACTTAATTAAATCTTATTCAACATTCTGAGCACAAAAATCAGACAGAACTTTCATTACAACATGATATTTACAATATATTTAAAAAATTTTCAGCAATTTTATTGCATTTAGTTCTCAGGGTTCGGACCAAAATCAGATACTAAGTAAAAATATCTCTTTCACGTAAGCTGATCATAATCCTAGTAAAATATACAAGTTATATTCAAAAATTATGGTGACTGAAGCTGTATTTACTAAAACCAAAATGAACAGTAAATGAAACGCTAATTTTCTTCAAAATAGTCCCATTGGCTTTTACCATGCTTATTCCTTAGAGTTTTCCATTAGTTGAAGCACCTCAAAAACTCTTCTTTTTACATGGTGTGTCGTATTTCCTTCAATACCCAACATATCCTAAATTCTTCCCATTGAGATGAATCTTCAGTTTAATCCTGTCTTTTATCAAAAACTAATGTTCAAAATCTATGGAGACCACTTATCAAAAAGTATTTTGAATTAACGCTAACTAATCAAGATATCTTGACAGCAAATGATAGATTTATACATCATTCCTTTATCAAATATGTTGCTCAGCTGTGTATACTTCTTCATTTAAATTTTAATTTTCACGTTTTAGAATTAAAAAATTGAAAATTCTGTCTCAATACTTTTTGATCTCACCTGATATATATATTTATGTATAAATGGGTTAATTTGTGTTGATTGTACACAAACTGAATTTAAGTTTGAGTTATGTTAAAATTTGTAAAATATCAAAATAAATTCTGTGGGTTAAAAATAAAAAGAACAGATTTATATATCTCTATGATAATGAACCAGATAATATCTTGACTATAATACCAACATGACTGATGTGTTGAAAATAGGTATTCTTTTTTTTTTCATGCTTATATCAAAATTTCTTCTCCCAAAAGTCAAATCAACAAGTTAATCTCACAAGTCTCATTTTATGAATAAAGCAGTGGACAGATAGCGGCAAAAACAGAAGCTGTTTCCAAATGCAATATAAGGTAAGACTTTTTACCCTTAGAATAATTATGAAATAATAAAGTTGCACTTGGTGTAAAAGACATCATTATAGGAAATGAACAGGGTGAGCCACGTTCAAATGCTGTTCGCATTTCACGTTCTTTTGGGGAAAAGTATGAATCCCTCTCTTCTTCACCAGTTTAATAGGAGTGCAGACTTGATATAGCAAACAATTAGGGAGAAGGAAAACTCTCAATTTAAACCAATTGTTCTCTGTTTAGAAATTCTTGTGTCATATGCTGCCTGTAGTGGAGTGGTTGGGTAAATATGTACAAATGAAATAATGATGAAAATGGAAACTTTTAATTTCAACTGAGAGTAGAAACTTTCCTATCTTGATTATCAGAAACCATGGGTCAAAGAGGAAAGTTACTATCCTAAAATAAGTTCAGTTTATTCATTTGTTTTTAATCAACCAAAATAAATAATTGGCATGCATGGCATAATGGCAATTATTGTAGGAAGCTGAGTATACTACCCAAATTCGAATCCTAAATGTTTGCATTTTCCATAGTGCTCATGCCCATAGAAAAGGTATGAAGCCAACAATTCACCCTCTAGTAAAAGGGCAGACTGGACAATTTAACCTTAGAATGGCAACACATCTAGGAGAAGGAAAACTGAATTCAAACCAGTTGTTGACCTGGATAGAGTTGACTTCCACTGACCTTCTACATGACTTGTACCCCTACAACCAAACAAGGTTATGGAGTATGTCTTTCTTTATACATAATATTTATTCTTTATTATATTTTATTCTCTGGGGAAAATAAGCAAAATATAAAAAAAAAAATTCAAGGAAAGAATGGAAATTAGAATTGAATAAACAAAATTAAAAGCTCCCTCAAAATCCCAAATTGTAACTGGAGTTCATACCTTTATGAAGAAGTTCTACTAGTTTGTTGTTGGATCGTGATAAACAAGGTTTAGCACTGAAAGAGTAAACAGAACTGTGAAGCTGCCAATTCGACTTCTGTTTGTTCAAAGACAATTGAGTTTATGCAAGAACAAATAGAAAGATCACAGACAGCAGATAAAAATGTCATGAACTTCAACATTGCATCTCAACAAGTTTACAGCCGGAAAAACTAAGGCGAATGTCAGATTTGATGAGCTCAGTGTTTAGGAAGTGGGAAAAGAGATTTCAGATATTAACTAACCAATTCTTATTCCTTAAAGTGTCTGTATTTTCAGGTATCTATGTCAGGCCAATATGTGACCTTTTGAACTTATTTGGAGAATACATTGTATAGAATTTATTTGTTTAATAAGGCATTTCAGGAAAAAAATTATAAGTTTATATTTTCTGCGTATCATAATGGATGTAAGTAATCTGTGTAGGAGTATTGATTGTACATTTAATTCAAAGATAATCATATAAGCATCCACAGTTAATTATTTTGTCATTGCACAGTGGTTGCCACTCTCAATCATGACTGTAGTCATAAAGCTGCTAGTGATCTATGTTTAAAATAAGGCAAAAAAAGCCAAGATACTCAACACTGATTTTTATGGCAAGCATATGTTAACCATTTGGAAGATTAACAGAAAAAGTATTTTTAAAAGTACTTCCTTGTCTATTTAACCTTGTGCCATACTAAACTGAACAAATATTCCCACTTTGTCATTAAGCTGTGGTTAACATTCTAGATTATTACTGTAGTCATGATACTGTTAGTGATCATAGTTCAAACTTCAATAGTTTAGCTCCAATGCTGATTTTCAAGGGAATAAAACTAGATTAGAAGTATTAGAATGATGATTTATAAAGATTTAAGTTTTCATCTCTTTTTCTGGCTTATTGGTAAATTCATTTATTTTATGCAAAATAATTGGAAATCAGATACACTTTCTCTAACAGTGTAAGATTTATTGTCATCTATGTTTGTAGGTTGAATTTTGTTGAAGACTAATCACACACACACACACACACACACACACACACACACACACACACACACACACACACACACACACACACATATTTTCCAAGCTGTGTTATCATTTTCATCTAAATGTGGTAAGGGATGGGTTTATTGCCAAGCATCTGAAGTTCTCCTGAGGGGAATGAACTAAGCAATTTTTGATACTACTTTAAGTGAGGTTTACTTTCTGTGGGATCCCCACTTTTAACTACTTGATGTTAAATACCAACACCATGGGTGGTTAGATATATTACTTCTTAGATCAAACTGTTGAAGTATATTGCCTACCATCTGTAGAACAAGAAATGACATCTTCTTGAGAAAAAAGTTCATTGGCTTGATGTTCTTGTCTGACAGTAATCTGTGCTGCCTTGAATACTTTGGCAGCCAAATGGGATGGAGAGCACTAAATTGGATAGTCAGAAGCAAGCTTGTGGATCACTTCAGCAGATCCTTGTATTACTTCTTCTGCCCTCTGAGGAGAGCTATTGTGTAACTCTCCATTAAAAAACTTGCAAAGCAGAGTTATTTGCAAACAGGATTATGGTTAGAGTACAAAGCTGTGAGCCATATATAGAGGGTTAAGGATAATACAAGAAAGTTACTGGACATTAAATAAAAGAGAATTAAAAAAGCTCTGAATAGTATAGAGGTTGTTGGTAGTGCCAAAGAGAAATTTTGCATTTTAGAAAAACTGGATATTAGATTTCTACATTGAAAGAAAAGCTCATATCAAAGGGTGTATTCATCCAAACCCTTCACTATTGATAGGATGTGACACAAGGTCAAGTTTGAATTGAATTAAAGCTGATTTGAATAAAGAGTTTTCTATCTCTGAGACTAGTTGCCAAGCCAAAGCTAAGGAACCTGGTCTGCTCTATTATTTTTCCGTGGCATCAAGGCGTAAATGGTATGCTGGTGAAGGCAAGACAATGATTCCTGTTGTGCCATTTCTCTCAGATTGATTTGTCTAATTCACAGCAAAAATTATAAAAAATGGTATTGAAGTCAAAAGATAGAAAAAAAAGAGCAAGTAGGTGGATATAAGGAGGAAGAGAAGACATATTGTTATTTTCATTTTATTTTTTCTCTTTTCCACTTTATTATACTCCAACATTGGCCTGATGAGTACAGTGTTCGCCAATGGTCCAGGAGACTGGGGTTCACTCCTAGGTTGAGTCATATCAAAGACTCAAAAAATGGTACTTGATTCCCCCTTGCTTAGCACTCAGCACTATAAGATAAGGATCAAGGGTAAAGTGGAGCAATCCAGGGAATGGAATAGTGCTCTCCCCTACACCTTGGTGTGGTAGCTATTGAAAAGGGAACTTTTGGGTCACCCCCAACCAAGGTCACCAACTTTACTTTACTTATAAAAGTAAATAACCCCTTATGATAGTGATATCCATCTGATGATCATGCAGCTCATTATACATGAATCTGGCTTATTTGAGGTGTTTGCATCGTAGATTGTTCCTCATATTACATGGTTGGCAAAGTTTAATGGTTTTATTGTGGGTTTCTAATGGATTGGTTTATTATTTAGTATGTTTCAGTTTCCTATCATTTCCCTAAAACCAGTATGCCTCATTCTGAAAAAACCAGTTTCAAGTTTGGGTTTAATAAAAAATGTCCCAACAGTTCTTAATTATTTGAGCTTGTGATAGAAAATTGTTGTTTAATTTTGTTAGCAGGGAAATATGATTTGATCTAGCTTCTCTTAGTTTTAGGGAATCATGCCAAGAGGTAGTGATGACTTTGTTTATCTGGTTTCAGTTAAAGAATAGGATTATCAATCTATCAATCTATTTATCTCTGACAGATAGATAGATAGATATTAGTATACTTCAATTGATATATACATAGATGGATGTCTAAATGAATTGATGAAATTAGTTTACCTTCTGTAAAGTGAAAGCAGATTTCTATTTTTGTCAATTTCATCTGGATTCATTCCTATTCCAGGTGGTTCACGAGTATGCCTATAATACTAGGATAAGTAAAATTCAATTTAAAACATATATATATATATATATATATATATATATATATATATTTGAAACTGAATTTTGTCTTAGTCTTGTAAATATGAAAAAAAATTATTTTAATCCACCTCTTGTTTAATCTGAAGAAGTCCTGTTAATTTTTTAGAGTATTGATTTATATCAATGCTTTTAACAGGATGGAAATAAATTTATTATTTTAATGTGACTGATTGTTCATTATTTCAAAGAGAAAATTATTTGATCTGTGGATTTTATTTATATTGAGCTCTTTACCAGGATTATTTGAATTTAATATTCTATTTTTGAATATTTTATTGGTTCTGATTGGAATCATTCCTTACTCTTGATTTACTGGATTGAATAATACCTTATATATATATATATATATATATATATATATATATATATATATATATATATTTCAGTCAATAGTATATTTGCTATTAATTTGAATAACCTTTTGTTGTTAATGAGATAGCTTATTGATTCCTCTCTGTATTGGTGGTGACTGAATTATCTGCCATTGCAGGACGGGCAGTAACTTGGAGTAATCTGCCCCTGACTGGGATAACAGGAGTAGAGAAGGAAGCAGCCATGTTTTCACTCAGAGGCAAACTGGCTGATCACATCTTTCCAATTTTACTTGGTGCTGCAGACAGGATTTAATTTGTAAAGCGGGGAATTTACCAAAATTACATTGGACACCAGGCTTACCAACTGCCAGTCATCATGGAACAAGAATATTTGAAATTAATGCAGCAACGTGTGGAGCTACAAAGGGAAAACATTAAGCTCAGAAAGGAGATGCTTTGTGGTCACCCCAACATTTCGCGAGTTAAGAAACCAGAACGACCCTTGATAGTGCTGGACACAACAGAAGGAGAATGGGTATTGTTTTTGGACACATGGACCCGATAAAGGATATATGCAGATTAGAAACCAAATCGTAATCCGGAATGAATTACAGGCGACGTGTAGACCAGAAACAAATCGACTACTCTTTGAATTTGTAGGTCCTACGAGGCTCAACTCGGCTACGGTGGAGTATCTTTTACAACAGATACGACAGATACAAAGAGATTCACCAACAAAAATTCCACTCCGTGGCGCAGAACGAGGTTGAGTCGATAACACAATTTTTATCAAGATTACGGGGCCAAGCTAAATTTTGCGAGTTTAATATTAAATGTTCAAATGAACAAACTTGCGGACAGCAAGTGGATTATTCAGAAGACATGGTCACCGGACAGATGATTGCAGGGCTCGCCAATTTAGAGAACCAGAGTAGGATATTGGTGGAAGCAGCCTCACTCGTCAGTTGGGAGCAGAAGTCCAACCGTTTGGTTTGCCTTGAAACTACAGACAAGTCGACCTCTCCCTTCCAGGATGCTATGCATCCTCTTGCATCATCCAATGTGCAAAAGCTCGATAGAATCCTCATTCTGGCATACGGTTGAGTACATTAGTTACCGTGCGGACAAGGGGATTGTATTTAACCTGGACAAGTTTCATTTTGCCGAAAGGGAAGTGGAGTTAGCGGGATGTCTGGTCACTGACAACGGTGTTAAGCCCACAAAAAGGATGACTGAAGCTATTCTCCATTTCCCTATACCTACGAGTAGCACCGGCGTCAGGTCCTGGTTTGGACTCGTGAATCTGTGAAGGTAATGGACGCAACGTGGAAGAAAAAGCAAGTCCCCTTGCTGGTTGTAGGAGGGAACTCGTCAATGTGTTGTGGAGAGAGCGTGGTCCAAGTTGGCATCGGCAATGGAACTTCAGTCGCCGTACGAGCTCTGGTTGTAGATGAGGATCTGTTTGGATATGATCTGCTACTCGGGCTGAATGCGATCAGACAACTTGGTGGAATGACTATGTCTGACACCGGCAAAGTGAAATTTCCTCAGCGTGAAAGACTGATGTGTGCTGCCATAGTGGACCTGCGCTGGGCATATCTGCAGATCCACGATGACTAGTCGCTGTGGCCATTCCAAACGGTGAAAATTAAAGGGCAGAGGTACTGCCTCACCCGCTTGGGGTTCGGGCTCAATGTAGCTCCACAGATTATGCGGTCCATCGTAAAAGCTGTGATCGGGCAAGATGAAACCGTCAGTCGCGCTACTTCTTCGTATATTGATGACATATTTGTTAACGAAAGTGTGTGTTCGGCAGCCCAAGTGAAGACGCACCTCGAACGGTTTGGGCTGACTTGTAAGAATCCGGAACAACTAAGTAGTGGCGCTCGAGTGTTGGGCGTATACGTCTGGGAGGAGCGCGGCAAGCTTAGATGGCGACGCGACGGCGAGCGTCCGAAGGTTCCCAACGTACTTACGCGTCGTGCCGTCTTTTCTGTGTGTGGGCGGCTGACCGGGCATTTTCCAGTGTGCGGCTGGCTCCGTGTTGCTGCTGTGTTTGTGAAACGGAGAGCTAACGCTGTGACAACAGGATGGGACGACGAAACACAAGATCCCATGTTGCGTCGGATGCTTGACGAAATTGTGATGAGATCGTCACAAACTAATCCAGCACGTGGTGACTGGTGCGCGAATGGTCAGGAAGTCACTGTGTGGGTGGATGCCAGCTCCCTGGCCACCGGGGTGGCCATTGAATATGACGGAGCCATAACTGAAGACGCAAGTTGGCTACGACCGGTGCACGCAGATAAGCACATCAACCTGGCAGAGCTTGACGCAGTGTTGAGGGGCATTAATCTGGCGCTGCACTCGAAGGCGAGTGTGATTCACCTGCGGACAGACTCGGCCTGCGTGCACCAGTGGATTTCTGACACCCTGTCCGGGAAAGCAAGGGTGCGGACTAAGGTGGCGTCGGAGATGTTAATAAGACGGCGACTGAGTACGCTCCAAGACTTAGCGGCGGAGTATAGACTGACAATTGACGTGGCACTCGTTAAATCCCAGGTGAACCGAGCCGATCCACTCACTAGAGTGCCCCAGCGATGGCTGGATGCACTTCGGAAAGAAGCGGAGCCTATTGAGTCAGTATGCGCCGAATCTATGGGCGAGCTGGATCCCGCTCGCATTCGGACGTATGCGAAAACTGGAGGAGGGTTGGAATGGACGTGACTCACCTTGGAGGTAGTCATTACCTAACCTTAATCGACTGCGGTCCCAGTCGGTTTGCTATTTGGAGGCCGTTATCATGCCAAGATGCTGCCAGCATTGTTCGGCAGTTGGAGACCGTATTTTGCGAGAGGGGGGCGCCTGTTGAGCTACTCCCAGATAACGCCACGACCTTTAGCGGAGAGACGTTCTCTAGATTCGCCGAGCGCTGGGGCGTTCGGATGAGATTCCGATGCGCATACGTACCGGCTGGCAACGGGATTGTGGAGAGATCACACCGCACAATAAAATGCATTGCCACAAGAACACGGTGCTCGGTGATGGAGGCTGCATACTGGTACAATGTGACTCCCAAAGACGATGCGTCGGCGTCAACTGCACCAGAAAACATAATATATTCGTATACAGCCTGTATAAAAGGTGTTGATGTCATGTTACTACCGGAGGGTGCCGGACCCAGCAGTTACAAGGTAGGGGATAGTGTTTGGGTGAAGATCCCTCGTGGGCGATGTACAACCCAGTTCGGAAAGGGGACAATTATGGGTCTGTACAGCCCACATTCGGTCCTTGTTGACGGGACACCTCACCACGTAAAGGATGTTCGTCCATTGCGAGGAGCAGACGCCACTAATTGCAGCATCACTTCCTCTGAAAATGAAGCGCCGATGCTGTATTTACCGCGGGAGGATCCCGCAGCATCTGAAAGCGACCCAGCGACCGTGGTCAACATGGGCCCGGAGACACGTCCGAGGACGAAAACGTTGCCGAGAGCGTTCCGCTCAGACGAAGTAGCAGACTAAAGAGACCTGCTCCCCGCTGTACGTTGTGTGATTCCAAAATCAGGGAGGAGTGTGAAGGTAATGGACGCCACTTACCTGGGCATTCGAAGCGCGCACGAACGTGTCTGGCTTGTAGAGCAGAAAAGCGAAACCGATATGGCTACCTCGAGCATATTTGATGATGGGAGATCTCGAACCAGCGAGAGGTAATTTGCACGTATGCAAATTCTTGCGAGATCTCACGAACATAAAATACGCACAGTAACGGCTGGAAAAAACGATTTGTTCTGAGTGCGTCACCCGACGAACTTGTTACAACGGAAGGAAGGAAGGAAGGAAGGCGAGAACCGGAAGGAGAGAGAGAAAGATGGAAGGAAGGATAAAGAGGGAGAGAGCGAGAGAGAAGGAACAGCGGAGGAGGAAGAGGGAGAGAACGCTCGAACCAATACGCCCTGAAACTGACTTGCGAAATCCATCGCAGCCTACCGACACACAGAATTGGGATTCGGTCATTGTCTCTAGTGTGAGGTGTACATTGAAGAGACGGGAGTTTGCGAAAGGAACTCCAAGAATCAATTTCACGTTGTCCTTTACGTCCGCTCTTGACAACAGAATCAGGTGTCATATGTATTTTCACAACCGGAAGTCATAGCCCCCTTCCGATAACTATTGAAAACAAAGAACAGAAAGTTCCATTGAGATGAGACACTTGAACGTCTATTCCAAGATTCGAAGAGAGTGATAGTGGGGAAAATTAAAAAGGGAGTTCGAACGTTCAAAATGAACAGAGCGACGGGACTGGCAACTGACTACAATGAAATAGGTCTCTTTTATTTCCTGTGGATGCAGCGGCGAGATGAACATGAGGCGCGGGGATGGTCACTGGAAGATTATTCTGACCGGTTCCGTTTTACCAGTGACTCTGAATCACGGCACGCACCTGTTGAAGAAACCTTAGCCCTTGTGTACGGGCTAGAATCATGCCGAATATTTATACTTGGGTGCTCGGACTTGCTAGTGACAGTAGATCATTTACCACTGGTAAAAATATTTTCGGACCAGGCCCTGGAAAATATTAAAAATCCTGCCTGTAAAATTTCAAAGAAAGAACGCTGATTCCAGGTAAGATACCGGCCTGGAAAACTCAATTTAGCACCCGACTGCACCTCCCGATATCCGGTAGGTACCCCAAACGAAAGCCCTGCCCAAATTATCGACACCGCAGTCAAAGCCGCCTTCACGTCGATGTACGGAAGTGACCACAAGCTGAAGGTGATTAGGTGGGAAAGGATTGTTGCTGCGACAGCCTCTGATGAAGAATGCCGGACCATAGCATACGTAATCCAAAATGGCTTCCCCAAATCACACAACAACCTTTCACCCACAGTTCGGGTTTTCTAGTCTATGCGTGAGGAATTATACTGTTTAGGAGGAGTAAAAGTCAAAGCCAATAAAATCCTGATACCTCGACAACATCGAGTTGAGGTACTGGAATCATTCCATGCTGCACATGAAGGCGTAAACGGTATGCTGGCGAAGGCAAGACAACGATTGTTCTGACCGGGTCTGGATGCTAGCATCAGGCAAACCAGATCCCAGTGCCTCATTTGCAACACAATCGCGCCGTCTCAGCCGAAGAAACCTTTGATATCATCAGCAGATCCGGAATACCTGTTTCAACAAGTTGTTGTGGACTTGGCAGACTAACAGAGCAAGAGTTACATGTTTTACGCTGACCGGTATACGGGGTGGGTGGAAGTGGTCTTAATGTCATCGGGGAAGGCTAAAAACGTATGCGACACTATGAGAACCTGGTTCTGCACATATGGTGCACCCGAAGAAATATCATTGGATGGAGGGCCCCCGTTTGAATCCTAGGAGTATAACACCTTTTTGAAAAACTGGGGTATACGGAAACGCAGCTCATCGGCCTATTACCCTCAAAGCAATGGGCGTGTTGAGTTAGCTGTTAAAACAGCGAAACGAATACTTTTTGACAATACGGACAACTGCGGACGCCTATGTCAGGATCGAGCTGCTCGGGCATTGCTAACCCATCGCAACACTCCCGCCCAGGACCTTGACATGTCCCCGGCCGTAATGCTCTGCAGTCGAATCATTAAGGGCCATCTCCTTGTCCTAAGGGACAAATATCAAACCCGGAAGCAGTGGGAGGAAATAGGCGAACTCAGGGAGTTGGCAATGGCAAAGAGGCACATGCGAAACAAACAGTTTTACAACCAGCATTGCCGCCCATTTCAGCATTTCAGGAACTCCAACTCGGAGACTCGGTCCAGATTCAAAACCAGGATGGTAAATGCCCCCATCCATGGACAAAGACAGGGAGGGTCGTAGAGACACATAGTAACCGAAAGTATTAGGTACAAGTGGATGGAAGTGGTTAGAATTATCTAACCACTTCCATCCACTTGTACCTAATACAACCCCAAAATCTACCCGGTCGTGGATGGCTCGCCTCATGCCACGCCAGGAATCTCAAATCCGTCTACAAATCCAGAGCCGCTACATGAACAAACCCCAGAAGAGCCGATCGATATCGAACAGAAATCCATGTCATGACACCAACCCAACCCAACGAAATAGAAATGGAAGTGGACAACACCAAAGATGTGGTGGGAAGCAACACAGGAGGGTATATACAACCTGTCGGTCCCCCACCATAAAGACAACCTTCATGTTACAGAATACAAGCGCCAAGGAATCTGTGCTCACGAATACGGGGAAAATCGCATGGGTTCTCTAACACGTATAATGATGACCATGTTAATTCATCCCGTGGTCACGGGGGAGGAGCATGTATAGATGGTGACCGAGTTATCTGCCCTTGCAGGGTGGGCAGTAACTTGGTGTTGTCAGCCCCAGACTGGTATAAAAGGAGTAGAGAAGGAAGCAGCCATGTTGTTCATTACAGTCTGAGGCAAACTGGCTGATCACACCTTTCCTATTTTACACTCTCAAATAAAATTCAGCTGGTTTTGAGCTCAAAAAGTTTTTCTGCCAACATTTTAACTTGTTCCTTATTAAGAAAATTTTTGCCATTCAGATCATTTTGTTGAGAACAAAAAATATGGAAATCACATGGTGCAAGCTCTGGAAAATATTTTGGTTGGGGTAGAAGAGACAAGCCTTAACCAATATTTTTTTTCTGGGTGATTATTGATGAGTGCAGAGGATTTACTTAGAATATTCTCATACATACATTGCAGCTGTTGAAGGTATTTGTCTTCATTGACTCCATTTGTGATTTAAAAACTCAAAATGAATAATACAACATTGATCCTACAATACATGTAGCATGATTTTTCTTCTATGAAGCTCTGCCTTTGGGGTAGGCAGCAAAGTTTCATCTTCATCAATTCACTGAAAATACCCATTTTTTGTCTCCTGTTATTCTTAAAAAAACAGGTCATTTCTGTTTCTTGAAAAAAGACTTATCACTATAGATATGCTATCTTTGCTAGTTTTCTCTCTAAAAGTATAAGGAGCCAAAATGCCCAGCTCACTCAGTTTTCCTATCTTTTCAAGAGGTGATAGATTGTGGATTGGAATGTGTTGAGGTTATATGCTAATTCTTGAGTACTTTTGTATGGATTGCATTCCACCAATTTTCTTAAAAGTTCTTTGATCAAGTTCTAATGAGTATCTTGGTCTGGGTTCATCTTTTAATGAGTTATCATCAGTTCAAAACTTTGAAAACCAGTTTAAAAAATGGTGGTCTGTTATGATACCTTGACTATAAACGCTTACAATTTTCTTAACTGTTTCTACAGTGTTTTTATTATTCTTAGATACCCATAACATTACATGTTGAATATACACTTTCAGTTCCTTTTTTTTTGGTGATGTAAAATTGAATTATGATGTGCTCTTTCATTGCTAAAAAAAGGACAATTGATGAAAGCACTCTTTTATCAGGTAATTTTCAGTTGCAATTAAAACATTGGAAGTTTGAAATGCATTGTTACTACTTGCTTTTAAATATATATATATATATATATATATATATATATATATATATATATATATATTTGTTGCTCAAAATAGATTAATAAAAAATTTTCAAAGTACCTGATACACAAAATTGATTTAAATATAAAACATAAAAAGGACTACAGGGGCACAAACTGCTCCTGACTTAAATTTTCATTTGAGATATGCTTGTATAATCATCAGATGTTTTTCAGTATCCTGGGTCTATATTTCTATACCATTTTGCAAAATGGGAGAACGTGTATCTAAGAAAGGTCAGGAAGAAAAAAAGAATCAAAAAATGCAAATATCCTCTTTCTTTCCTTCTCCTCCTTTGACACCTTATTCTTATTCTATCTCAAATCCCTTCAGTACCATTTTTGCAGTGGACAATACCAACTAGTATAGTGATAAATGGCACAACAAAAATTTGCTCTCTGATTAAGTAATTTACAGGTATCAAGGTACTCCAAGATTCATAGTTTTTCTTTAAAGCCACCATTATAAGCTGGTGCCTTTTTATTGTTTATGAGTGGTTGTCTTCCAGTATTCTCCTTAATTTTTCCTCATGGCTTGCTAATATGATGTTATTACAAATCTTCTATTTACAATGTACATTTTATGGTTTTAGAACTTTTTCCATTTCAGTTTGAAGGCTTTGATATAGACTCTTTCACCATAATTTTCACAACAGCCTTGAGTATCACATTTTCAGCTTGGCAAACATTACATAATAGGCTGTATACAACATTGTGGACCTTTTTATGTTTTCTACAATGGGAAACAAGGAATTTTCTGTCATTTTAAAAAAATATTATATTAGTTTTATGATATATTTTGTTTTGGTCATTATTTTATTTGCTACTGTTATCATTGCTGTTTTAGTTTTTTAACTTAAGTTTTGAGTTTTTAAAGGAAAGGTAACTGTACTTATTTTCAAATAACACACACACACACACACACACACACACACACACACACACACACACACACACACACACACACACACATAAAATGAATGTTTTTAAAAATGCATATTTTAAACTTTTCATAAAGATATTTCTGAATAGTGAACTATTTCATAAATATTTTTGTGATTCCTTAGTTGAGTTTAAACCAATATTGTGCTTTACATGTGTTTCTAACTGTTTAACATTGAACTAATGTAATGTGGTAAACCACAAAGTACATAAAGTAACAACAACAAAAACTGATTGCTATACACAACAATACAAATATTAATTTAACAATACAATAAAGATTATATTTTACCTTTTTAACTATGATCTACAGAGTAGGGAAATGGTTAATTTTGGTGCAGCTTAAACTGCACCAAAAAATTGGCTTAAAAAATTAAAAAGTCAGAAACTTCTGACCTTTGGTCTTTTACATTTCCATGCTGCTGCAGTTGCTGCTCCTGCTGCTGTTATAATGTATGTGTTAATACACTACACTATACATAAACTTTTTTTTCTGTTGCAAAAATCAAGGGGTGTTACCAGTTCTTTTTCACCAAAAACATATCCTTAAAGATTTATCCATTCTTGGAGAATTTAAATTAAATGATGTCTGTGACTAATATCAATCATCATCATCATCATCATCAATAACATAAAGAGATTTTATAATTGATTGTTTATAATTCCTTTTCTGATTCTTTATTAATTACTCTTTGACAGACATTATTCATCTACGTTTAATGTTTTTACACTGATATGATTTGAAGACATTCAGCAATCATTTTTCTAGTTTTAATTTGATTGCATTAATCAAATTTCAATGACTGTTTTGAATGTCTGGCCATGATTGCAAAAGGTTCAGCAAAACACATTAAGCTGTCAGGGGTATGATACTAAATTAAATCTGATGGTAAGGCTCTAGTTTTGGAGCTTTGGGGAGGGTGGAGTCACTCTTTTTTGTCATTACTCTCAGGTTCACAAACAGGTGCTACTCAGAGCAGCAGTACCTGTTTTGGTCATCTATGGATCAAATAGATCTTTTTTAGATAATAGAGTGTTTATGAATTTAAAATGATTGTGCACATACATTTTTGTATCCTATATGATTGGAGAACATTGTTGTTAAACTGACTTAAGCATAAAAAAACAAGGGAAAGCAACCAACTAACCAATAAACAAGCTAAAATGAAGCAGCAAATATGAACATTCAATTCTGAAAGTAGATATTTTCATTAATCCATGAATTGCTTGGATAGATATCTTCATCACTGGATATATTTTTAAGTTTTGAGAGTTTGTGTTAGATTTTTATTTATCAAGATTAAGTATCCACATTGACTTATCTGAGGAAGTGCTCAAAAGTTCTTGGTTTAACTAGGAAGAGAAGAATATAAAGCTGTGCCTTTCTGTATATTCATTCTGCTATTCAAATTATTGTTTCTCAAATTATTTTAGCACCAAAAAAAATCATTGATTAAAAAAATGTCAATCTCTTCTTGGTAGAATAGAGAACTTTTCAACACACTCTAATGGGCATTTGTTAGACTAGCTGAATGAAAGAATTGGCTGAAATGTAGTTATTAAGTCAACAACGATAAGAATGTTAGTCAGAACAACTTGTGAAATAAGTATAAATGATTTGTCATAGATGAACTGAGGGGAAAAATTGATCTCTTTCTTGTCATGTTGGCAAACTGATTTTGACCTTAGTTTGACAGCAAAGTATCAAGAGTCATTCATTGTGTGATTTCATTAAATCCAGGTTGAACTTGGTTGGTCTTTTCTGAGCGTACAGTTTTTCATTTACATCACAGGCCAAGATAAGTCAGGGTCTCATGAAAGCACAATCCAACAAATTCATTCCAAGCAAGACTCAGAATGGGAAAAAAATCTCCTTTGTAAACAATCTCTTTGGCTGTATTCTGCTAACATTTTAGTTTGAGATTGTTCTATTTTTTCATCTAACTTGTTCTGTTATCATCATTTTAATTTAGTCTGAATTTATTTCATTTACCAGTAGTTTAATTGATTATGACCAAAAAATGGATTGGCCAAAAAGTGTTCGAATAAAAAGCAACAAAATTAAATGAAGGAAAACTAGTCAAAATTTTTGTTGTGTTGAACATCTAGAAATGTCAAAAGAACTTATTACTGTTACTAATTGCTACTAATTATGATTTTGTAGTAAATAAGGTTGAAAGAAATTTAGAAACAAAACAAATTAATTTTTTAAATGAAGTGTTGTTGTTATTTACAATATTTACAGGTCTTAGACTATTATCTTCATCTTAGTTGTTATATTCAAAACATTTTACTGTTGTTCTCTGGGAGTTTTTATGTATGATTTTTGTCATTTTCCTTTGGTGAATTTCAAACCAAACCTTCAATCCACAGAGGCTGACTGTTCACTACAGCCCATCCCATGTGTCCAATTGACCCCTTAGTTATTTCACCCTTTCAAACCTACTTTTCTCTCTGCTGTTCTTTGGTCTAGGGATTGAACTTACAACTTCCAACTAGATTCCAACTAGAACCTCTAAACCAACACTTTTGTCATTAAGCCCAGTGCTTCACAAACTATTTGATATGGCTTAATAGCAGGATATTTTTCCAATGTATCATTAACTGGTACAATATATGTACTATATTATTATTTGATGTATGATCAACTTCCAAATATTTCTATCGGTTCAATTGTATCACAGCATGTGAAAAGAATAATATTCTACTATCCTGAAAGATTTTATACATTTTTATTTTTACATTATACGCTATATATATTATGATAATGTGAAACTGGAAATTCACTATATCCCAGCAAATTTGTATGCCATCACCAGTACACATACTACCGCTTTGAGTAGCTCTGCACTTGGCCATTGTTCTATGAGAGAATTTAAAGGCAAGTTTTAAGAGACTTATAACTATGTCATATTGTCTGATTCTTCAAGCAGATCATGTACATTTTTGTTTAGCTTTGATTTTTCATTTGTTTATGCTGCAATCATTTAGCGTTATAACTGATTATTGGAACCAATACTCACTTCTTCTTAATCAACGGCACTTATATTGTATTCACCTCAATGTTTAGTCAACTAAGTTGATGGATTGATTGACCTCAGTTATCCAAAGACACGGACAGTAGAATTAGAACTGTAACTTCAGTGGATTGGATGATGCTTCGGTTCAAAATCCCAAATAGGTTACCAACTATGATAAAAGATACTTAAAAAAGTAGAGTGGCTGAAACATTGTGAATATAATATCCAAGATGAGAACAATGCTCTGAGATATGTAAATAGGGTAAAAAATATGAAGAAAAGAATCAGAATTACAATTTTATTTATTATGAGTTTTTCACATCAGTTTTAACTGGGTATTTTTACTGAAGACTGAGTGACAGCAAGTCTCCTCAGGTCTTATGGACTCTTCTAAGTATTCTAGCTGATTTGAACACTACACATGACTGTAGTTTAGATGATCTTGTTTTTTCCTTTATTATTTTATTTAATGCAGATTTTGTTTCATTTTTATTGATCTATCTATCAATCTATTCATCTATCTATCTATCTATCTGTATGTATGTATGTATGTATGTATATATATAAAAGTGAGTAAGCTTGAAAACTGACAGATCCCACAATAGATTTTTTATGTTAGAATAAATAAGTGCTTTTTATAAAACTATAAAGCAACAATGTTTGTGCTCTTAACCAAAATCAGTATACATTTTGCCCTTGATCTTTGGTAAGTTTTATCAGTTCAGCTATAAAGTTTATGATTATTAGGAGGGTAAGCATCTAAGACCTAAAAAGAGGGAAAAAAAGTTACTATTTGAAAAGTAACAAAGGACTTTGTCCGATGAGGTGACATCATCAAATAGATACAAATCTTTTTATGTATTGAATGGTTATCTGACTTAAAATACTGTTGGCCATTAAAAACATTTCCTCTACACTTGTAATATTAGTAGTAATATGATTTTAAACTTTATTAGATGAGGAATTGTCAATATTTGATTTTATTTCTTTCCTCCCAATTTCATTTGCTTTTTAATGAAATTCTGATATGTGATGTAATATCATCTTGAATTTCCTTATTATTTTAATCCTTGCAAGTTTTTCGTACCAGTTTTAACAAAAGTCTGAGAGACAGCAAATCTCCTCTGGTCTCCAAGATTCTTCCAAGTATTTGGTCTCAATTCTTCTGGTCAGGATTTGATGATTTTTTGATATCTCAAAGACCCAGATAATTCTAAGTGTCTTATTTCCTGTGACAGATTTTTGTTTGTGCATATACTATCATTGTCAAGTTTTAGTTTCTTGCACAGCTCCCAGTGAATTACCTTCCCCACTCTGTCATAGCTACTCTTTTATTTCTATTGCACCAATTTACCTCATTTATTATTATCATTTCACTCCTTTTGACCAGTTTTAATTAATGGTTTGTCCCTGGAATCTGAATGACAGCAAGTCTTCTCAGGTCTCCAGGACCCTTCTAAGTACTGTTGCTGTTTTTAATAATGCTCTGGTCTGTTTGGTCTATAATTTCTATTATTAATTTTTGATTTGTCAAACATTGACAATAATAATGTTTTATCTAATGAAAAACATATAGTCAGAATTAGCGGTGATAAAATATTTCACTATAATGAAAGGCTTTGTTGCAAAATCACAAAACAAGAATGGTTACACTACTACTACTATGACTACTACTACTACCAAGTAGTCAACACTACAGTATGAAAAAGAGTCAAAAGAAAAAAGGCTGTTAACCAGAACTCAGCTTGATCATGTTATTTTTAGCAGGCTAGTATCTATAAAATAAAATTACTGAGGTTGAATATGTGAGTTCAAATCTTGCTTGACACTGCTTCTTTATTATCATTTTGTGCAGGTCAATAATTAGTTGACAGGAGAAAATATATGGACAACACACACACACACACACACACACACACTTGTATATGAGGTATTGCAGCAAAGCTCTAGTCCAACCAAGAAGGGAATAACCCATTGCAATGTAATGTATATGCTATTATTAATTGCTACACCAGCTACTGCAGTGATAATAGTAGCAATGCCACCAACAAAGCTTTCATCAGAAGATGATCTGAGGGCCAGACATGGTTTTGTGACCAAATCATCATTATTGCTAAACCTGGGTACACCACCAATAACTTACAATACCACCAGGCTTTGTTGGTTTTATATCATTGCTTAGGAATACCAGATTCATACAGATTCAGCTTTTGCCTAATCTTGGAACCTCTTGATAGATTTCTATTTTTCTGTTGGTCACAAACAGAGTTTAGTCAGATTTTGAGAGGTTGAATTAGCAATAATTTACATTCAAATTTAATGGGAAATATATTTATAGATTTATTATAAGATATTTTAGAATTGAAGATTTTTAAATTGAAATAGTTTGTAACTAAACATTTTTCAGTTCTAAAATATCTAAAAAAAATTTTTATCACTTAGTAGTTCAACATACTCATATAACATCATGACACATTCACAGCATTTTAAGTCTCTTCAATTGTGTTTGAAAAAGCTTCTAAAATGAAGTGTGTGATGTTAGACAGAAAATAAAACAATTGTAAAACCAATGTCAAGTTTTCAGGGTTTTTTTTACCATTGCTGGACTGTGACATAATAGTAAGCAAGTTTAAGCTCTAGTTTTGCTATTGCATTCACTTTCAGATTAATATTCTTTGGGAAGGTATGAATCCCCTTATCCCTTTAGCTATGGGTTAAATTGTATCACTATCTTCCTTCTTCAAGGATGGCTTTGGCATCAAATAACCCATTCAGATTGATATGCCTTTCAACAAAAGAAACCAAACCAAACAGGAAAACATGCAGTAACACACTTAGGTAGATAATATATGACATCATTAACAAAGATACACTCAACAATGCCTTAAAACAGGATGTTTTTCACCAAAATATTCTAAAAATATTCTAAAACTAAGAATTGCATAAAATGACTTCCACAAGATGATCACAATAATCAGCTGTCTAGCCATTTTGTAAACATTGTTCTTGCAGGTCTTCATATTTTTCCAGTTAACGTTGATGCGTTCAGTAAATATTTTTTCTCAAAAGGAACCATTAATTCAATCTTTTAGAATTAACAGACCAAATATTCATCTTGGAGTTGAATATACTTTCTACAATATTTTTCCTGTTTCTTTACCCCACCAAAATATTCAATAGATAGTTTTTACCTTCTCTTCAATATTCTCTGACCTGATAAAAAGTAATAGGGCAGTCAATAATATTACTCAATACAAACATCTGTAAATTGTGGTTGCATATAATACTAAATAGATTTGAACCTGGCATACATAAGCAATTTGTTTTAAAAACTACTTCTTCTCTTCAGCTAATCATTAGGGCTTAGACTACACTGATAACAGAGGAATAAGACCCCCTACTTCCATAAAAGGTATCCTCAGTATGACACTAAACTGCATCCAAAAATGAAGCTTCACTTCAGGAAAGCCTGAAGTTACCTCTTTATTATCATTACTTCCCTGTTTTCTCTGAGTTTGAATGGTAGTATATATAGGATCTCATCTATGGTTGAAAGAGATCTGTTTGAAAACTTTTAGTATTAGATTGGAATATGGGAAACCATTTAAATGATGGTGCACAAATGATTATCTTTATCATTATCAAATGGAAATAGTTATTTGAAATCATATAATTGTGTACAAATTATTATAATTAAATAGGAATATTTGAAACCAAATTACTTTGCAAATTATTAAACTTAAAAATATTTACTTGAAACTATAATTGTTTACAAATTATTATCATTAGCTACAAGAAATTATATAATTGTTTACAAAAAATATTCTGACCTTAAATAACCCAATAAGCTACAAAACCAACCAACCAACAACCAACCAGCTAACCAGGCAACCTACTACTACTACTACTAGTAGTAGTTGATTAACACTGTAACATTACAGAGAATCTGTAGAAAATAACTGTGACAAAGACTCCAAATGGGACCTCTGCTAAATCATGTCAGTTTTAGTAGCCTAATGGCTTAGACATCATTAATGATAGAAATGCTCCTGGGAATTAGGATGTGAGTTAAAATCTTGTCTGTTTCTTTATTCACATTTCCAGCAGTTCAATGAATGAAAAATCAATCAACTAAAAAACAGATTTGTTTAAAAAAGCAAATGAAGGAAAATTTTTCAAAATTCTTAAAATCAATTTAACAGTGTTCCATCTTGGTTACTTTTCTTGGAAAATCTAGACTGACCACTTTTACAGGTTTTTCCAAGAGAATATGGATTTCCAAAATTGATCTTGATATAAATGATTTAACGTATATCTAGAAGACATTGCAAGAAGGATGGCTGATAGGAATGGATGATGAAATAGAGTCAAGAGAATACATGCTGTCAGCATGCCTTCTTCTTGATGTTGATGATGATATAATCTGTCTATATTTAGGAAGAATTTGTTTGTTCTCTAAAGACTGTCAAATAATTTGATATAGAGTTGTCTTTCACTTCATTTTGCTAAGTTTAAGATAAAACCAGCAATGTAGGGCATTCAGTAAGAGTCTAACTCATGACCAATGCCTCCTTATTCTCATATGGATCACGTGGTGAATAGGACAGAATTTCCATTGAGTATTGATAAAATGTCTCTGGATTGGTAATCGTTCATTTTCATCTGATCTGTGAAATATTCTTTGCTTAGATCTTGACCTCAAAACTCCTGCAGGCACGTCATTGATCAGACAATAAATTCATGAAATGTTAAAAGACATTAGATATTTTATGGTTGTTTGGACTGTGCACTCATCATAAAACAAAGTCATTAGAAAAGAGTTATTAGATTTTTAGTAAGAAAAAATTTATAAAGGCATTGTTGAATGCATCTGATTTTTATTTGATCTTTCTTTGATAAAAATAACCAAGTAATAAAGAAATATTTTCAATTTCATTTTCTGTAGTTAAATAAAGCAAAATAAAAAACAATAATTTGAAAAGAAATGACATTTTTCTTACATTTTTATCTTAATATAATGCACTGACAAGGTTAATGGTGTCTTCTCTGGTCTTATTCATATGGTCTCTCGTCTGAGATGAAGTATTATTATTAAACTATGAATTATTTGGACTAGTATCCTTATCTTTGTTGTTTTAGTCAGCATGCTTCTATTCAGTATTCATAGTGTTGTTTTAAGTTCTAAAAAGAGTCATTGTTATTATGAAATAAATTATTTCAACTTGTATCCTCATCTTTGTTATTTCAATTATAACCTTTGGTCATAGCATTCTCTGGGCTACTTCATGTTATTTGATGTTCTGACATAAAACATTGTCCTTATTCAGTAAATCATTCAGTCTAATATCTCTATCTTTGTTGTTTATTATATCTTGGTCTCTTAGTTCTCTTACATTTCTGTATCACCTAAAATTCTACTGTAAGATATCATCCATGAATAATTCAGGGTAACATCCTATCTTGATTGTTTTGATACCAATATTTTAATGCATTTATTCTCTACACTTTCAAATTCTGAAAAGAAATTTTGCCATTATTCAATGAATAATTTAGATTAACAATCTCATTTTTCGTTTTTGTGACCATAACATCTCGGTAGTAATTTTTAAGCTAAGCTTTGTTTGACACAAGGCAAGAAGCATTGAGCACCTTGTGAGATTCAAAGTTAGTCACAATGGTTCTCTCACCTTGCTCACTAACTTTATCACCCCTCAAGGTGTCTATTGTAATTTACTAAATAAAGTTCATTTTAGCACCTTGTGAGAATCAAACTCAGTAACAATAGTCTGAAAACTTAATCACATAGAAGAAATTCTGTTTTTTTTTCATTGGGGAATTGTCAGATAGAAAGATGAAGCCCCAAGTTCTTTTTTGTGAAAATTTTGCATGTCCAAATTGCCCCTATTTGAATTCATATTTTTATCCCCTTTTCATTTTCACAGAACAATTTTTGGTTGAACTGCATAAGAATTATGGGAACATATTGATATAGTTAGATGAGAGTTGTGATTTCCAGCCCATATAGTGTAACAACCCTGACATGATGCAGACAGGAGTTGTCATTCAGCCTAGTTTCAGCACAAGGCAAGAAAACTCACTAACAATGGTCTGCTAGCCTACCTCACAAACCATTATACCATTCGAGGCACCAATAGTCATTTACTTAGTTTGGGTTGGTTTAGCATAAGGCTAGAAATATGGGGCACTCAGTGAAAATCAAACTCACTAACAGTGGTCTGTTAGTCTAGTTCACTACCCATTATATCATTTGTGGTGATTCATGAAAACATCTCAGTTGATTCATTCTTTGATCATTTTTTGAATTTTGTAAAGTTTTGAAATATTTAATAATACATACGCTGATAATTTTGGTGTTTTCTGGGGAAATATTATCATTATTCTATAAATTAGTTACTCTAATATCATTATCTTTGTTCTGTCAGCCACTACATTTTAGATTGTACATTCTATAGTTTTTCTAATATTGTCTGTTGGTCTTCATTGAAGTATTCTTCTTATTCTTTGAAGTACCTTCAGAGGGTTAAATGTAAAAAAAAAATATTTCAGTTATTCAGACTGTACACACTTCCTAAAATAAAGCAATCAAACAGAGAAGTGTCCTTTGATATTTCATTTAGATGGTTAATGGTAAAATCCTTAGATGTAGCATGTTTTGCATGTCTGTAGAATAAAAATAATAGCCATATTCACCAAGACACCAAGAAAGAGTTATTCAGAATAAAGAAATAGCAGCATGTTTTGTGATTTATTATGTTTTTTTTGCTTTTGTTTCTTGTTTTTTTTTTTTTTGCTTTTTGTCTGCAAAGGCTCTGGGTCATTAGGTCAGTAAGATTTGTCTGCCGATCCCAAGTGAACGAAGATGAAAAATAGTGAAGGTAAGTGTCAGTCTTAGGTGCAGCATAGACAGATGTTTTTTTGTCTCCAGTCTGTCTAAGAACATGGTTAGCTGTTGCTGAGGCAAGGGTGTAGGTGTTTTCATTAATGCAATTAATGTTTAGAATTGACATGTAGGAATGGAACTGTGAATATGGATGTTTAAACCACTTTTAAAAAGAAAAGAAAATAATTTTCTCAGAGAAAACTGATAAAATAAAAACAAATAAAATTATCACTCTTCCATAAATGGTTCAAATAAGTATCCTAATTTTCATTTTGAACACTACATTTCTGCTGATGAATTTTCCAGACTTATTTGACATTCTAAAATTGAATGTATTATTCAAGGGATTAGTCAAGATGAGTACCCAAATCTTTGTTGTTTTTCTTATTTCATTTCAGTCTTTGTGTTCTGCTTTTCTTATATTGTCAGAATTTTTGCGATAGAATTGAGTCATTATTCCATTTATTTCTATTATGTATAATAATATATCAGAAAAAAAGACATAATGATAATAATGATAATACGTGAGGATGATACCAATTGTAATTGGTGTACTTTGGATAAATCCCAGGGGCTTGGTAAGATGCCTGGAAGAGTTAGAAATCAGATGATTAGCTAAGATCATTCAAACTACAGCATTATTGAGGTTGGCCAGAATACTGAGAAACATGACTGGGCGAGGAAGGTGATCCACTGGGAATTGTGTTAGAAATTGAAATTTGATCTTAAAAACAAATGGTATCAGAATCTGTCCTGGAAATGTGACACAAAATTTTGAGATACAAACAAATCATCTAATCTCAGCCAGATGACCAAACCTAGTGATAAAAGTGAAAAGAGAACTTGCAGAATAATGGACAATCGGGTAAAATTAAAAGAAAGCAAAAAGAAAGAAAAAAACCAGGACTTTGCGAGTGAATTGAAAAAATAAGGAACATGATTGTGACAGTGATACTAACTGTAATTGGTGCTCTTGGTACAGTCACCAAAGGATTGGTGTAAGGACTGGAGGACTTGGAAATATGAGTTCGAGTGAAGACCATCCAAAGTACAGCATTGTTGAGATCAGCCAGAAGAGTCTTGGAGACTCAAGGAGACTTGTTGTCACTCAAACTCGAGAGAGAAGCCATCAGCTAACACTGGTGTGAAAAACTCTCAATAGAGAATAATAATAAAAACAAAGCTAGTTTTATAGCATTATTTTTTCTTGCTTTTAGTACAAAATTTTGACTTTATGGAGAAAAGTATTTTTTATTATTTCCTGCATTATTTTGATAAATAACATGATCTTCTGTTTTATGTTTGGATTCATTTGTAAATGTTTTATTGTAATTATAGCCATTCAAATTATCAACATTTGTTGAAATCATTTTAACTGCATTTTTTTGTTTGTCAAAATCATTTATTGGCACACAGTTATATGGTATCAAGTATTCCTATTTTATGCAAATAATTTCCAAAATATCTATTTGACCCATAGAGACCATACCAGATCAGTGTGGACCTAGAAGTAATGGCAATGAAAAAGTACTCTACTCTCCCCAGAGCTTTAGAACTGGAGCCTCACTATCAGATACAGTTTAATTTCATATCCAGAAGACTTATTTAACTTGGAGAAACTTTAATAAAAAATATCCAATATGCAGCCATTAAGTTAATGAAAAGAATTTCTGGGTATTTGAAGAAAAAAATAACTGCAGATCTGGTGAATATTTTGGTTATTAGTTGAAGTCTAGCTAGTGACTAATTTATGTCACTTTTTGTTTATGTATTCAATGTACTCTTGTCTACCTGGAGGGAAAAAAATCAATTATAGTTTTACTTATGTGACTCAATTATGTGAGTAGTTAATAGACCTGGTAATGTAGATAGTGAAGATTGGCAATATAGGTTGATGTATATGAATATAGATATAAAGTTGAGAAATGAAGTAGACATGGGGTGGAGTAAGGAACTAATAGAATGTCAAACATATACCATTGGCAAACTGTGCTAAAATAGAAGAATACATTATAATCTTGTTTATTTGACTTGTAAGTGACTATGATATAAAAAATTTAGTTGGACATTCTAATTATTGCATATCTAATGATATATGATCTGTTCACTTTCTTTAATTTTATTCTCAGACTTGGCTGCTAATCTGATAAAGTAATGAAACTAGCAAGAGATTATTGGCTATTTTTGTGGAAAGGTCAAAGGTTAAAGTGTATTGGCTGGATTTTTTTGGTTACTTCTCTGGATTTATACAACATGACTATGGGTAACAGGATTTTTAAAACTATATTTCAGAGTTAAAGTAAATGTTTCTGTTGATGTAATCATCTAAAGTTTTCTTAAATGAAGCACAGTCATTATTAACAATTTTTTCTTTCTTCAGAGAAGGAAATCTCTCAGATCAAACCAGCTGTACTCCACTTGAAAATTGACCTTTTGTCACATCCTACTTGTGGTGGAGGGATTGGGTAAATACATATGTGGTGTATTCAATAAGTTTCCAGACTTTTTTTGTACAGGCATTTAAATTGTTGTAGACTTTTGAAAATTCAGTATCTTATTGCTATACAGCTTATGAGATGACTAACCAATTTTTATGATTTCCGGTTCAAAGGAACAGCTATAGTAGCAATTAGAATACACCCTACTAAAGCCTGATTGTCACTGCTGGTGAATTTCAAAAATGTAATCTCGATGTTAGGACACTTTAGAAGAATGATATGCAATAAAATTCTGTTTTAAACTTGGAAAAAATGCCACAGAAACATATGGAATGCTTCACACTGCTTTTGGTGCATGTTGTATGAATCGAGCATGAGTTTTTGAGTGGCATAAGAGATTCAAGGAAGGCAGGGAGTCTGTGAGGGATGATGAGAGGTGTGGGAGGAGTAAGGAAGTCAATAGACCAGAGTTGATTGGCCAAAGGGTTAGGGTTAGGCTTACTATTTTGAGGTTTTAAGGGAGTTCAGGAAGAGATTCCTGGGGAAGAGGCCAGCACTCTTGAAATCAGGTCAGTAGCATTTCCAGCAGGACAATGCACCAGTCCACAACTCCATCCTTGTCACAGACTATTTGAGTATCAAGACAGTTCCTCATCCTCCCTATAGTCCAGACCTTGCTCCCTGTGACTTTTGGTTATTCCCTAAGCTCAGAGGCTGTCATTATGAGACAATTGAGGAGATAAAAGAGGCCATGACGAAGGTCATTGACACGCTCACATAAGAGGACTCCCATGGGGCCTTCCATAAGTTGTTGGAACGGTACAACAAGTGCATTGCAACTGTAGGAGGTTACTTCGAAGGGGACTAGAGTTTCACGTGTGTACTATCAATAAAAATGCCCATACAAAAAAAGTCTGGAAACCTATCGTATGTGCCTCGTATGTTCAGTTGAAGTTCAGTATGATCCTCATACTTTTTCATGAGTCTCAACTCCATCTTATTTTAGATTGCTTGTAAAGTCTTCATGGTCAAACTAATAAATGAAGCAGCCATAGCATTACAGGCTCCTAAAGATACATGACGTTGTACTTGAGTGGTACTGGGGTGTGAATTGGTAACTTATTTAAAAAATCCAGCAACCAGAAGAGAAGGGAGTAGACAACGTTCAGAATCTTAAAACCTTGATACTTTTAGATCATCTCTCATATGATTATATTGTGTGATGTTGTACTGTGTGTGTATAGTATATTAGTATATGAATCTATGTGTGTAATATATCTGTGACCTTTAGTGCGTGAGTTTGTATGTATGATGTATGTGTCATGTAAGTATGCATGGGTGCTTGTGTGTGTCATGTATGTTTCTAAGTATGTGTGTGTGGTGTGTCTAAGTCTTTGTAGGTATCTGTATGTCTCTGTGTATGTATGTGTGATGTGTATATCTTTGGTATGAGTCTGTGATTCATAATGTGTTTGAGTACATGTGTCCTAAAAAGAATAACAGTATGAATCTTTGCTGAAACATTTAACTTTTAGGACCTGAGCTGCCAGTATTTTTGCTATCACTTAGAAGTACATATATGTGGGCCCAAGAATTTTAGCTGGAGAATTTCCATTTCTACATTGCTATTACCTATAAAATGTTGTAATCTCTGGTAAATTACAGATTTATATTTTCAGCTATTTTTTGTGTGGAGCCTAGAATGTGGAATCAGGGACACAGGAGCACAGGGTTTTAAGAGTTAAAATTTGGAGTTTAAATATTTTCTGTATGCTATACATTTTCAGTCTAGTATCTTATTCATTGTTTTTTTCACCATAATGTTTAACCAATGTATTTTTCAGTCTTCTTAGTGTTGTTTTTAGTTCTGAGATGAAAACTATTCATTATTTATATACTTCTGAGATTACTATCTTTATCATTTCTGTTTTTATTGGATTTGGCCAATATATTCCTCAGCTTCCATTGACATCATGCACCTGAGAAGTAAAATAACATTTATAAATGTCTCAATTATTTATTTTAGAGAAAGATGCTTTTATTATATGTGATTAGATTTCAATTTTATACTCTACTGGACATAAAAATATTGATATAGCATTTTCATGTCAGTCATATTGTTTGTTTTCTTTTTTATTTTTTCATTATGATAATTCTTCAAATATGCCTGCAACACAGATAGGCTGAAACTTAACCAGCTGTTAATAATCAATTTTTTTTCAAATTCTTGTTTATATTTGATGTTTGCCTACAAATTGAAGAAAATTGTGTTGAGTAAATATATAAGAGTGAAAATTAGATGTAGTGAATGCATGTGAAATAGAAATCACAGCTGACATGACATTATATACCTGGTGCAACTCTATCACTAATTATATTTTGGATACTGTAATAATCAGTATGAAGATTTCTGTTACAACACCACCACCAACAAAGCTGATACAGATGATGATAATGGAGAGGTAATTCTGTTTTCTTGCACTTGACATGAGGACCCTGGCTTTCTGGATTCATATAAATAATTTTGTACTAATATCAGAAAAAACTTTATCACTCTTTCTCCTTCTCCTTTCCAGACTTGTCAGCAAGGTTCACAATATGCTGACTGTATCTTTTATTATTGTTACTCCTTGCAAGTTTTTCACATCAGTGTTAACTGATAGTCTTTTACTGGAGTTTGGGTGTCAGTAAGTCTCCTCAAGTCTCTGGGACTCTTCTCAGTATTCTGGCTGATCTTAGTAATTCCGTAGTCTGGATGGAGATTGTTCTAAGTGCAACAATTATAATTGGTATCACCATCACTTTCATGTTCCATATTTTCTTTTAGTTCTCTGGCAATATATATATATATATATATATATATATATATATATATATTGTGATGTAATATCAGTATTTTCAAACCCCAGCTTCAGATTCAGCTAAAATATATAACTTTATTCACCCTAATTTCAAACTCCTGCCAAAAGTGAGTTGTGTAGCAAATCTCATCTGAAGTAAGTCCGGTTTGCTTATGCTCAAGATCAACAAACACCGCGCCATTATCAAAAGTACATGAAACTTATGACATTGGCAGCATACATCTATCGTAGTCAATCGACTACTCATAACCCAAACAAAAACAAAACAAACCCTATTCCTAAAAATGATGAGTCACTGATGTTATCAGCCAATTGTTTTAAGGAATGATTCGTTCAGGGACTAAATCGCTCCACACAGAACGTTTTGTTTTTAATATTAAATTCAGCCTGTAAAAACACATGGTCAAATTAGAATGAAGTTTCTCACTATAATATAATAATAATAAATAAGGTCATCCAACATAGACCATATAGCATTGCCGCACACAGTAGCTATAAAGGCAGTGGTATCAAACCGGGTCAAGTCAGTTGGGCTGGACGCCAGCCGAGGGTGTGGGAGAAGCCAGATTCTTGCCTGGTCGTTCTATGACTGAAGCCTAATCAACAGCAACTGCCCATTAGGACTGCTCAAGGCTTCCCCAAAAGCAGACATCCTGATTCCAGCCACAGACAACGCAGGAAGATTGCCAGCCTCTCAGCTTTAAAGCCCTTTTCAGGGCTAGCCAGAAAGTCTTCCCAAATACCTCTTGAGATGGCACAATGCAGCAGACACAACTACCAGCCTCTCAATCTAACTGCCCTTTTCAGGACTAATTCAGAAAGTCTTATACTCTTTGAGACGGCACCAGCAGCTACCTTCTTGCCCCGGCAACCACTTCACTGCAGCAGCAACTATTACTCCTGCATTGGCAACCATCTTCCTGCACCAGCAGCTACCAGTTCTGCACCAGCAGCTACAAGCCCTGCACCGGTGACCTTCCTGCAGCAGCATTTACCAGTTCTGCACCAGCAGCTGCCAGTCCTGCACCAGCAACCACTTTCCTGCACCAGCGATCACCTTCCTGCAACAGCAGATACCAGTTCTGCACCAGCGACTACCAGTCCTGAACCAGTAACCACCTTCCTGCACCAGCAGACACCAGCAACTACCAGTACTGAATCAGCAACCACTTTCCTGCACCAGCAGATACCAGCAACTACCAGTCCTGCACCAGCGACCACCTTCCTGCACCAGCATATACCAGTCCTAAACCAGCAACCATCTTCCTGCACTAGCGGAAACCAGTCCTGCACCAGCGACTACTTATCCAACAAATACCAGTCTTGTACTAGCTATCCAAACCTGCTCCAACGATTACCATCCAGCCGCGGCGGTTATTCACCGTACACTTTTTTCGATTTACGATTCACGATAATAAAGTTTGGCCTTTCGAAGCAACATCCTTGTTTTGTCATTCTTGCCTAGTTCGTTGTCAATCACTTATATTTCAAAAGTTTGCAGGGGCCGGTATATTTATCTGGCCTCCGCAACACATCCACGTATACGCTTATGAAAATCAAACATGTGACCAACGTAAGATTCCCGCGAATTTTAAGTCCATGACACAGAATATCAGCGACGGGCAGTTACATAAGAGGAGTCGTTTTTGTCTCCAAGAAGGAGAAGGAATAGAAAAAAAAGAATGCCTTTGTCGTGTTAGAAGAAAGAAAGAAAGAAAGAAAGAAAGAAAGAAACAGCGGATAAAAAGAGAATCCGGTCAACTTGTTGAATAAAAAAAGCAAAATATCTAATTCTGGTATTTCGCTAAATTCCTCAACTGTTATCTCCCCATACCAAGAATTATCACCTGGTGTCTGCGCCTGAGAAAAAGTCATAAGGATCCCGAGAAAGGTCCTGTAGCATCGACCCTGAATGAAAGCTTAGAACACTTTCGTCGTGTACCCATTTAAACTTTGAATGCGTTTGCAAATGAATTGAATTCATTTCGTCGACGTTTATCAACGAAAATAATTTTGAATTACACTTCAAATTCATTCCTTCAAAGTATTATAAATTAGCCCCCCGCTTTTTTTTTTTTTTCTCATAAACTGATATTGTCTCAATAAATGTTGTGTTCGCTCATTGATTAGATATACATATATATTAGTATCCCTTTCCCTCATTAAGTTCTGTTCTTTTGTTCTACATTTTCCTTCCTGTATTTATGTAAATAAACCTTGTAATATTTAAAACTTTTAACTTGTGTTGCCATTTGTGTTTTTCGAAAGTGTGTTTATTGGTTGTCTTCTATTGTTTTGATTAGCGCTTTGAGAAAGAGTTCCCTTTCTTGGCTTTTCTTTTCGTTTATTTTTCTTTTTTACTTAAATCCGGGACCAAATTTTTTTTTTATTTTTCTTGTTACATAACCGTTTCCGTTGTTCCAACGAGCACCCGCTCGTAACAATGTATATATATGCGTATATTTGATTGTATGTGAAAGAGTGTGTGTGCGTGTGTGTATATATACCACATTTACATATGCACAGTTCCATATATACATATACCAATACACACACACACACACACACACACACACATATATATAATAATATGTCAAAAGTTGTCACAATTTTCATTCACTGACTCTAACATTGACGATGGAAGAAAAAAGCAAAATTTTTTTTTTGCATTTTATGCTTTGAAATTTACATAAAGTAAAAATGTAACTCAAATGAACAAAAAGATATGTGTAGATTATGGATAAGGTTTTGTGAATGATTAAACAAGCCAAAAGTGTTTTGGGAAGTTTTGTGTTGGGAATTTCATATTAAAGTTCACTAAACATTTTAGATAATTTAAAGAGATCGTATTGGAATTTTGTTTCATACATGACAAAGATTGAATTAACGAATACCATAGTGAAACAAACATGAATTCTCACCATTAAAGCAATGTGTATGTCATTCATAAAGCATTTATTCAAAATAAGTGTTTAACGTACAATTCATTGAATTTCTCACGAACATTTAGCAGACATTTATTAAGCTCTCGAACTCATATAGGAAAAAACAAAAAAACAAAAAAAAACAAAAAAAAAAACAAGAAACAAAACATTTCTCGAAAGTTTATAATGAAAAAACAAATGATAAAAAATAAGTCACAAATCGAAATTAGATGGCACAGGATTTAAGATCAGAATTTCTAGTTTTGGAACCATTTGTTTTTGGTTTTTTTCTTTGGTTTTAATTTACACAAATCAATTTTCTGAGGGTAGAGATTATTTTTTCATGGGGCCAAAAAACAAATTCCTTGTTGGTGGAAATCAATTTATCACTGGGACTAAGTATAAAACTAGACGACTTCAATTAAAATAAGCATTAACTCTTCTATTGCTTCACTTTCTGGAGATCAAATTTCGTAAATGTTGTTTGCTATAAAACTTAAAATATTAATAGAAAGAAGTCCAATAAACCCTATCTTTCTCACTGAAGATCAGTGGGGTGTCCCGGTTGTGTAATGGTTAAAGTCCAGGACTGCGGAATCGTAGTACGCGAGTTCGAACTCCAGTCGCGTTATTACGTTCACTTTCAGACAAATACCCTTAGGAAAGGTATGAACCACTTTATCCTCCCATCTACGGGTTAAATAGTACAACAACTGACCTTTTAAAAGCCTGGATTTGGCCCTCAATAACCCGAGAATGTTGATATGCCACTAAATACCAAACAAACGGAAGGTTACAGAAAATATTGAAAAACGAATGCAAATCCGATAAATTTACCTCATTGAATATTCAAAATGGTTGGCATATCATTTTATATCAGAATTTCCGACTTCAGCTTTAATTTATACAAATGAGTGTCCCCCAGTATGGCACTAAAATGCATTTCGTCATGAGGCCCCACTTATGAATATTGTGAATGTAGAGTTAACATTATCTTCATAACCATTACTCCTATATCTGCCCTGACTTAGTGTGGTAGTAGTTGTTAGAGTCCCTTCTATAGATCAGATTGACCTGTTTGAAAATTAATAGTTATGGATAGAAATATTTAAAACCATATAATTGTATTCAAATCATTGATATTAGGAATAAGTCTGTGCAAATTCTGGATATTTATATTGGCAGTTTTGATACTTTGTGATCAATAGATTTTGGTGAAACAGGATTCTGCAAGTGCAATGGCCTGTCTTCTCACCTAACTTAGCTCCATATGATTTGTTTCCTCAATTGAAAATTTGTCTCAATAGAAACTTGCTGATATAACTGTGTTAAATGCCAAGATGACTATTTTGAAGATAATTGATTTTTCCTATATTGTTCATTTCTGTAAACACAGCTTCAGTTTCATATTTTTAGGTACATCCCATATTCCAGCATTTCTGCTGAGAATCAGAATGTTGTATCTTTTAACCAAAAAAATCCTTGCCATTTAAAAAATAAAGTATAAAAATATAGAAGAGTATGAAATTTAAAACAATACAAAATAAAACCAGACATGAATGTACAGATGATTATTTCCATGAGTAGAAATATTACTGTGTGGTCTGAGGCAGAAGAGTTCTAATTCTATGCTTGTCTAAAAGTAGCATAGATCAGATATTAAGAATAAGCCTCTGGTGGGACTTGAATTGAAAGTTATCATTAACAACTTGATACCTTCTAGTCTTCTGCTCAAACCGACTAGTTCAACAACTAAATAATCGTTATCATTAAAGATTTCATAGCCTCTAGTTCTCCATTCCAATAACAAAATTAAACAAGCAAATAGATATTATTATATTCTTTGCAAGTTTCCACACCATAATAACTGGTGGCCTTCACTAGTCCAAATGAGTCTCATCCCCTCTCTAAGACTCTTCTTACTATTCTTACAATTCTCAATAGTACTGCAGTCTAGGGGCAGGGTCTCAATTCTTTCTTGGATCTCTTAATCTCCCAGTATCTTCTCCAGGTTCTTTAGGATTGTTCTAAGGACTCAGACAATGATTGGTATCACTGACAACTTCATGTTCCACATTTTAATCAGTTCTCTGTCAAGGCCCAGGTATTTATCTAGTTCTACTTTAACTAGTGGTTTGTTACTGAAGTCTAAGCGATAGCAAGTCTCCTCAGGTCTCTGGGGCACTTTTAAATATTCTACCATGTTTCAGCAGAACGATGATCAGTATGATCTCAATTCTTCCTCTGATCTACAGTTAAGCCAGCCTTTTTTTCAGCTTCTTGAGGAATTTTCCAATGGCTCCAACTGTGATGAATATTATTGTCACTTTCATGTTCCAAAACTTTCAGCTTTCTGTGAAGGTCCAGGTGTTTGTCTTTTTGCTTTCTTTTATTTTCACTCACTTATCTGTTAATAATAAAATCCTCAAGTTTTTTTTCTTATTAATTAAAACTAGGTCTGGTTTTCTGGTTGGATTGTGCATTTCATTTTATAGAAAAGATTCTAGTTTGTACATATAATATTTGTCTTTATAGTAAAACATCAATTTTTTTGCACAATTCCGAGTGAATCACCTTCATCACTCAGTCATGTCTGCTTTTGAATTCCTTTTGTGCTAGTATGCTGCATTCATTATTGTGATTAACAGTACCACTGTCACCTTCATATTCCATAACTTTTTCAGTTCTCCTGGCAGGTTATTTTGAGTCACTGATTTCTTGCTTTTTCTTTCTTTTCTGTTTGTCTGAGAGTATCTAGGACAGTTATAGAAATACCACTTGTTCGTATGATCAAATTTAAACTTCTTGCACAATTCCAAGAGGATCACTTTCCCTACCCAGTTGTGTCTAATTTTATATTTTTTGTGCTAATTTGCTGCATTTCCTAATTATATGATTGATTGTTTTGTCTTTATACCCACATAAACTACATTAGCTATTTTCTTGCATCTTATCTATTTTTGCTTTAACATAGTTTGTCCTTATGGTGTCATCTTGTGCTACTATTTGAAGAGATTCAATTTCTCTCTTTTAAGGCTGCCCTTTCTTAGCCATGTCCAAGTCTTCTCAAGTGAGATTTCAGTTTTTTGTCATTTAAAATAGTCACATAATTGCTTCTCTTACAATTTTTGTTTTCTTGTTATTGTTGTTTTGTTAATTCTTGAGTTGTTTGTGTTGTTTCTGATCACAGTAAATAGTTTTTCTTTATTCTTTTTTCCGTAGTCTTCAAGGTCTTTTTTCTGGTTGATTATCCATTTGGCTATTCTGTAATGATCTCTTCATTTCCATATTTTGTGCCAAAATAGTTTTGCTTCCCTTGCATCTGGTTGTTGGTATGTCTTCATACATTCTGCCCCAACTTGCAAGTAGAATTTTTTTGGCTGTTTCAGAATGTCCCGTATTGTCTCTATTATTTGATTCTGTCTTCTTAGTTAACTTCTTTGACCAGTACCTTAGATTTATTTCCTTGAGTTGTATCACTTGTTTTAATTGTGTTGCTTTTTACTTCTCATCCTAACATTTTCTAAAGTTTTTCATTTGTCTGAGTATTTTTGCTTGTTGTCATAGATTTCTTCTCTGTGTTTCTAGTCTAAGTTCCCATCTAGGTTTTGATTTTCTGTGCATGTTCTTTTGGGGAACACCAATTTTAGTACACACTAATCTTGCTCCTGCATAGATTAATTTGTTTAATTCTGTGATGTTGTTCGTTGGGATATGTGTTAATAATTAATTTATTTTTTTCGGTTTCTACCTTGACTGTTTTCCATTCTTGGTTTCTGAGAGATGGTAATGTGGTTTCCTTTTCAGACATCATTCTTTTTATAATCTCTACATTTATTTTTTCTTCTTGTGTAAGTAGTGTTTGTTCTGTGTTTTGATTACTATTACTTTGTATTTCAATTCCGTTAGAGTGTTCTTGTTTTTTGGTATTTAACATCTCAATTCCTCTGTTCAGGTCTTGTTGACATGATTCTTTATTATTATTATTATTATTTCACTCCTTGCAAAGTTTTTCATACCAGTTTTAATTGGGGATCTTCCACTGGAATCTGAGTGAAAGCAAGTCTCTGTAGGTCTCTAGGACTCTTCTGAGTATTCTTGCTGATCTTAAAAATGCTATGGTCTGTATAGTCTCAATTCTTCCTCTAGATTTCCAATTCCTACAGCATTTTTTCAAGCCTTTGAGGACTGTACCAAGTACTCCAATCACAACTATTTTCACTATTAGCCTTATGTTTCACCACTTTTTTAGTTCTCTGGAAAGGTCCACATCAAATCTATCTTTTCATTTTCTTTCATCTTCACTCTGTGGTCACTAGCAATGGCAAAATCTTACAGATGACAAATTCTTTTCTTCTTGTTAATTAACACAAAGTCTGGCCTTCTGACCAAGCTTAGTGATCAGCTTGTATCTTAAAGTCTCAGAAAATTGTATTCATCACATTTTTAAGAAAAGACTTTACACATCCCATTTGGTAGTATGGTAAATTTTTGAATCTATTGCACAATTCCCAGTTGATCACTTTTTCTACACAGTCATGCCTAGTTTTGTATTCCTTTTCTGCCAGTTTGTATTCATCTATTATTTGATTAACTATTATCTTTGTCTCCACATTATCTACATTTGCTATTTTGCTGCCAAACATCAATCTTTGCTTGTATATGATTTGTCCTTATTGTATTATTTCGTGCTGTTATTATAAGAGATGTAGTTTCTCTCTTGAGGTTTCCCATTCTTAGTCATGTCCAGCTCTTCTCATGTGTAATTTTTCCAGTTTGTCACTTGAAGTAGACATACAGTTGTTTTTCTTCTCATTTCTGTTTTCTAGTTTTTGTTGCTTTCTATTTGTTTTTATTTTGCTGTTGTTGTTGCAGCAATTAGCTTTTCTTTGCTGTTTTTAGTGTATTTCTTGGGTCCTTGTATTGATGCATCTATAATATCCTCAATGTGGGTGAGTCCTCTTTTATCTTTTTTCTTGACATACAATCAATCTTTGTCATCTCTTGGATATAGGGCCTTGTGCATAGTCATGAATTTCATTGTCCTTTGGTCCATTTATCTGAGTTCTTTCCTTAAGAATGATACTAAATATCTAACATGTAGGACTACTCCGGTGTTTATTACTTTGATGAGATTTCTGCTGAAGAGCTTGGTATGAAGAAGGTTTTTTTTTGTTATTCTGAGGTACTATTTTCCAACTTTTTCTTTTATTTTCTGTTTGATGGTGTCCATTTCCAATATTCCCAAGTAGTTGTAATTTTCTTTTTCACCAAGAGTTTGATGCTCTCCTAATTTGGTAATTCTATTCTATTAATATTCAGTATAAGGAAGAAAGAAAGAAAAAAAAGTAAGGTAGTAACGAATTACTAAATGAGCCCCCCACTATCAAGCAGTAGACCAACAAACTTCTGTATAAAAGTTCATAAAATTATGTGAGACAGACCATTTAAAACTGACTTAGGAAATAGTAAGCACATCCACTTCAAGACAAAAGTCTAAAAACTGGTTAGTAAGATATTGTCCTTTTACTATATTGTCATTTAAATTGCATGAATGATTTTATTTAATTTTTTCTTTGTAAAATCACTGCTGTATACTATCTGTGTCTTAAATGAAAAGACAATTTTATTGTAATTCCAAATTAGAATTGAACCTGATCAAAGATGCTAACACTATTGGACTTATTAATACCCAAAAACCTAAGTTAATGTAAAACAGAATGCCTATAAGGATGCTAAAAAGCATAAAAAAGTACTCTAATGAACTTAACTGCTGCTCATTTATAAGAGTGACTTCTATAGATGAGATTAAAAACAGCCATTGAAAGATTACCATGACCCACACTCAAACCACATGTCCAAACCGCATCACTCTTTGCATGGGTAAAAAAGGGGTACATCCTGCTGAGATTGGAGCCCTGGCCTCAGTGTTTGAAAAATAAGCTACAGAGCTCAAACAAAAATTACTAAAATGCACACAAACAATACAAATAGTGACGTTCAATGTTAGAACCTTAAATAGATTAGGACAACTACTAGAGCTGACAGCATCTGAGATAGATCATAACATAGACATAATATGCATTCAAGAATACAGATACACACATAGCGAAGATATTAAATATCATGATTCTGGCAATGAATGGATGCTAGCCATTGCATCAGCATGGAAAAACTCTGTCAATGCCATGATAGGAGGTGCATGTAGGCTTATAGGACTACAAGCCCTAAAAACACGAAATAGCATAGAGAAAATACAACCTAGGATGATGGTAGCTACTTTTAATGGCAAACACAGTGCAACAATCATCTCCTGCTACAGCCCTACCAACGTTAGTGAAGAAACTGAACTCATCGCCTTCTATGATAAGTTATCCTCTCTTGTTCGTAGCATCCCAAAACACAACGTTCTTGTCATTGGCGGAGACATGAATGCCCAAATTGGTAAAAACATAAACCAAAACTTCAGTCTACCCAACTTGTCTAACAGAAATGGACAACATCTAACAGATTTCACGATAGAAAACAAATTAACATGCTGCAATATAAACTTTCAAAAAAGGGTGAAAAAACTATGGACCTACACATATGCAAACAATACTAAAGCACAGATAAGCTACGTCTTTATAGACAAGAAATGAAATAATAGCGCATTGAATTGTGAGTCTTAGTCTTTATTCAAGGGTGTGTCTTCAGATCACTGAATTGCCACAGCAAAAATACGACTGAGCCTATGAAAGAATGCGACCCGAACAATGACCACTCTACACTATGACTGGCCCCTGCTTAATAACAGGGATATCAGAGATAAATATGTGTTAGCATTAAGAAAATAATTTGATGCACTACAGGAGAAAACAGAAACATGTATATGAGAATTTCATCGTTGCCCTCTTAGAAGTGGCAGCAGAATACATACCAACTAAATAAAAAACTAAACCTCGAGTCTCATGGGAGACACTAGCGGTTAGGGAAAAGCATGCAGACATGGAAACTGCCTCCAAATGCAATAGAAAGAACCCAACCAATACCAATGCCCCAAAACTTAAAAAGGCACAAAATGAATTAGCTAACATATACCTAAAAGAACAAACAGAATACATACAAAATCAGATCAATAAGATTAGAGGCTCAGTTGAAGATAGACAATCTTGGATAGCATGGCAAACAATAAATGAAATGAGCAAAAGGAAGAGCTCTGCGAAAGCGAAACTGAAAGCAACCAGCCAACAAGAATGAATACACCTGTAGAAATAGCATTTCGAGAATTTACTCGGAAACTCTCCAAAAGTTATACATGAACCAGTCATGAGAATTATTAGCAAGCAATTAGACATCAAACTGGGGCCGTTTACACAAGAAGAACTCGACTTGGTACTGAGAAAAATTTTAAATAGAAAAGCAGCAGGGCCCGATGAAATACCCTGAGAAGTATGGAAGACCAGATAATTTGACAACATACTGCTCCAACACTGTAATACCGTATACAACCAAAACCCGATAGACAGATGGATGAAGGGATGCATCCTCCCCTTCCCTAAAAAGGGTGATCTCGAATTAGCTAAGAACTACTGAGGTATATCCCTTACATCCATAGCAGCCAAGATATACAATGTTCTACAACACAATTGCATAGAACCCAAAATTTAGAACATGCTTAGGAAGAAGAAAAATGACTTCTGGAGGAATAGATTAACGTCAAATTCTTGAAGGTGTATGTGCAAAAAACCTTGAGGCAACAATATCATTTGTTGACTTTTACCAAGGCTTTTCACAGAGGAAAGATGGAGCAAATTGTGCTCACCAATGGCCTTCTTAAAGAAACTGTCGCAGCTATAATGATGCTGTAGAGAAACACAAAAGTAAAAGTCCATTCACTCAATGGAGACATAGACTACTTTGACATTGTAGCAAGTGTACTGCAAGAAGACACATTAGCCCCATACCTGTTTATCATCTGTCTAGACTATGTGCTTAGAACATCTATTGATAAAATCAAAGAAAACGGTTTCAAGCTAACAAAAGAAAGAAGCAGAAGATACCCTGCAAAAACAATTACTGATGCTGACAACGTTGATGACGTAGCGCTTTCAGCAAATGCACTCACCCAAGCCAAAACCCTGCAACATAGTCTGGAATGAGCCGCTGCAAGCATAGGCTTCCATGTCAATGCACACAAGACAGAATATATGTGCTTTAATCAACCATCAACATATCCACACTAAACGGTAGCTCTCTGAAACTAGTAGACAAGTTCACCTACTTTGGAAGCAATGTCTCATCAATTGAGACAGATGTCAACACGTGATTAGCAAAAACATGGACAGCTATCAATAGGCTATCGGTCATATGGAAGTCAGACTTGACTGATAAAATAAAACAGTTTCTTCCAAGCC
>OY757912.1:57088924-57131424 GCA_963585895.1 Sepioteuthis lessoniana
AAAAAGCTAGGAGGAAAGAAAAGAAAAGAGTAGAAAAAGGATATCAATGAGAGGAGCAAGGGAAAAGAAGCAAAGTATGAAGAGAAAGGTAGTGTAAGCAAAACTAAAAGACATTCAGTAAAACTTGAGAAGAAAAAGGAAAATGAATGAAAGACAGTAAAAAAGTGAAACAGAGAGAGAGAGAGAGAGAGAGAGAGAGAGAGAGAGAGTAGAAGAAAAAGGTAAAAGTAAAATAGGAAAAAAACAAGAAAAAAAAAAAGCAGTAAAAGCAAAAAATGAAAAAAAATCATAAAGAGTGAGAGTGGGAGACAGACAGAGAGTGAAAAAGCAAGAGGAAAGCTGGAAGAAGGAGCAAAAGGGATGAGCAAAGGAGTGTGTAGTGATGAAGGAGGAGAAAGAGTAAAGAAAAATGGTTGTTAACATGCTCAATAGCAACATCAACTCCAGTAGTGCTACTACATTCACTTTCAGACTAATACCCTTGGGAAAATTATGAACTTCTTTACCCAAAAGCTATGGGTTAAATAGCATTACTGCTGTTCTTCTGGATGGCATCAGCATTGAATATCCCATAAAGGTTCATCTGCCAATAAACAAAGAAACCAAAACCAGATAAAGTAGGAAGGTGGCAGTAAAAGAGCTGGTAAAAGAGATATAGTGAGAGAAAGAGGATAGATGAGAGAGCAAGAGAAAGGAAGAAAAGAGGTTAGTTAAATGAGTAACTAAATGAGTAAATGAGAGGATGGATTAGAAAATAGGAGAAAGAAAGAAAAAGGATTAATAGAAGAAAAGAAAGAAGAGGAAGAGAGTTAATGAGAATGGAGGAGGCAAATGAATGAGAGAGTGAGAGATAAAAAGAGGGAAGATGGACTTGATAGCCTAAAAAAGAGAAAGAGAAAGCATGGACTAGGAAGTGGAAGAAAGAGAGAGAATGTACAAGACTGTAAAAGAAAGAAGAATATATGAAAGAGAGAGAAAGAAATAGAAGACAAGAGAGTGAGATAATATGAAACTGCAGATGGAAGATAGTAAGTAGAAAAGAAAGAGGGTGGATGGAAGAGGGTGAGAAAAAGAGAAGGATGAGAGAAAGAATGTTGAAACAGATATTGAAGAATAAACATATGAAGCCTTTTAATAGATTAGAAATTGCCACATAATGAAGAAAAAATTGGAAAAAGGAAAAAAATCTTTTTATTGAACATCTGTCAGAATTTATTACCTCTTTTATGTTTATTATTAAAAATAGTTTCTCTTGCAGTTTAGACTAATACAACAAAATAACAAGAACATTTTGGAAGCACAATGAAATAATAATAATAATAATAATAATTATGATAATAATAATCTAAAGTCTTAGTAAAAAGACTAGAGGAAGAGGAAATCAGAGAAAATTCAAGACTGTCAAGACCACAGCATTGTTAAGATCAGCTAAAATACTGGGAAAAGTCCCAGAAACTTGTGGTGACTTGTCACTCAGACTCCAGTAAAAGACCAACAACTAAGGCTGATGTGAAAAACTCACAAGGAACGAAATAATAATAATGATAATAAAGGAGACATACGGTTACTCAAACTCTTGAGAAATATCATTAGCTAGAGTTGGTATGAAAAACTCGTAAAGAGTAAAATAATGTAAGGACAAGATGGCCTACATGGATACTGATGCCATACGTGGATACTGGTTTAAAAAATTCACTTCTATTCATGACAGACTGGCTATCAAAATGAATAGATGCATACAAGAAACAGACTTACCCAAATGGATGATCCAAGGAAAGACCACGCTGATCCAAAAAGATCTCCAAAAAAGAACTGTCCACAACAACTACTTACTCATATTGTGCCTACCGAGGATGTGGAAAATACTAATGACACAAATCAGTGAGGAGATTTATGATTCACTAATCAGCCACAAACTGCTCCTAGAGGAATGAAAAGGATGTCACAAGAGGACCAGAGGTACTGGAGAGCTACTATACATTGATCAACACAACCTCAAGGAGAGCAAAATGATATGAAAAAATCTAGTTATGGAGTGGATTGACTATAAATAGGCATATGATATGATCCCACGAAGCTAGATAATAGGCAGTCTCAAAATGTACAAGATATCTGGCAAAGTCATAAAGTTTATCAAGAATACTGTGTAAAACTAATGGCAGAAGGAAAAAACTTAACTGAGGTGAGAGAGATCTTCCAGAGATATGTGTTATCACCATTAGTATTTGTAATCGTGATGATACCATTCAATGCACAGGTGGATACAAACTTCATAAATCACAAGAAAAAATCAAATGTTTGCCAAAAATGAAAAAGAATTGGAAACCCTAATAGAAGCAGTGAGGATATACAATGAAGATATAGGGTAGGAAACTGGCATAGAAAAATGTGCCATGCTAATAATGAAATGCAGAAAACAACAAATGATAGAAGGAATAGAACTACCAAATGAAGAAAAAATCAGAATGCTTGGAGAAATGGAAACTTATGAATACTTGGAAATATTGGAAGCGGACGCTATCAAACATGTGGTGATGAAAGAAAAAATAAAAAAAAGAATACCTCAGGAGAACAAGAAAACTACTCAAAGCCAAAAATCTCATCAAAGGAATGAATACCTGGGCTGACCATCTTGTGAGGTACTCAGGTCCATTCTTTAACTGGATGAGAGAAGAACTTCAACCAATTGACCAGAGTACAAGAAAACTCATGATGATGCATAAGGCCTTACATTCCAGAGATGTCGAAGACAGAATATATGTATCAAGAAAAGAAGGAGGAAGAGGACTTACCAGTATTCAAGATAGCATCGATGCATTGCTACAGCAATTAGAAGACAACATAAAAAAGTGTAGAGGAAGATAGATTACAGCAACCAAGTACAATAAAGACAACACAAGCATCCACAGAACAAAATAACCAGAAACTAAAAATGGAAAGAAAAACAACTGTATGGATATTTTAAGTGACAAATAAGCAAATTCTCATATGAGAAAACTTGGACATGGCTAAGAAAAAATACCTTAAGAGAGAAACTGAATCTCTTCTGATAAGAGTACAAAACAATACCATAATGATTTACTATGTTGAAGAAAGCATAGATAAGACACAACAAAATAATAGATATAGATTTTGTGGTAACAGAGACAAAACAATCAATCACATTATAAGCAAATGCAGTAAATTAGTGCTAAGAGAGTAAAAGACTAAACACAACTGGATGGAGAAGGTGATCCAATGGGAACAGTGCAAAAAATTTTGATCATACTACCAAATGGTATATGCATAACTCAGAATCTGTCCTAGAAAATGAGACACACAATTCTCTAGAATTTTGAGATACAAACAAATTACTTAATCTTGGCCAGACAACCAGACCTAGTGATAGTCACCAAAAAAAGGACAATGGAAAGAATATAACAACCAAATAGAGGGAAGCGTCAGAATGCCAGGAAAAAAGAAAATTACAACAATTTGGAAATATTGAAAATTAAACAGAGATGAATTAAAAAGTAAAAAAATAAATATACCTCAGAAGAATGTGAATATTTCTTGAAACCAAACTCTGTTGCAAAAATCTCATCAGAGGAACAAACACCAGGACAGTCCCTGTTATAAGATATTTTGGACAATTCTTAAACTAGACAAGGGAGGAACTCATAGGCCAAATAGGCCAAAGGACAAGGAAATTGATGACTATGCACAAAGTCTTTCATTCGAGGGATGATATATACAGATTATATGTGTTAAAAAAAGGAAGAGGATTCTCTAGCATCAAGAATTGTACAGATACAACAATTTTAGAACTTGATAAATACAATAAAAAGGGCAAAGAAAGACTAATTGCATCAGCCAATAGCAGCAATGTCAACATAAAGACAAACAGAAAAACAACAAAATCTAGAAAACAAAAATTAGAAGAACAACAACCATATGGATACTTAAAGTGACAAACCTGAGATATTGCATATGAGATGACCTTGACATGGCTAAGAATATGAAACGTCAAGAAAGGAACTGAATCTCTAATTATAGTAGCATATAATAATGCAATAAAACAGATTACATCAAAGCAAAAATTACTAATATGCAACAGAATAGCAAATGTAGGTTATGTAGAGACAGAAATGAAATAAATGAAAGCTACAGAAATACTATAAGACCAGACATGAATGAGTGGGAAAGTTAATCAACTGGAAATTGTGCAAGAGACTAAAATTTGTCCATACAAAATGGTTCATGCAAAAACTAGATTCTGTCTGAGAAAATGAGGAGCATTTAAATTTTGGGGATTTTGAAATACAAACAAATCACCCAATCTTAGCCAGAAGACCAGACAAAGCGTTTATTAACAAGTAGAAAAGAACTTGTCATCAAATGGATTTTACCATTCTAGATGACCACAGTGAGAAAATAAAAGAAAGTGAAAAGATAGATAAATACTTTAATCTTGCTACAGAGCTGAAAAAGCTGTTGACTAAGAGGGGGATGATGATACCAATTGTGGTTAGTGCACTTGGAACAGTCCTCAAAGGCTTTGAAAGAAGACTGGAATAAATGGAAATCAGAGAAAGAATTTACAACATACAGACCACAACACTGCTAAGATCAGCTAGAATACTTACAAGAGCCCTGGAGACTTGAAAAGACTTGCTGTCACTTTGACTTCAGTGAAAACCAGCAGTTAAAACCAGTGTGAAAACTCTCAAGAAGTGAAATAATACTAATACTATTATTACTACTACTAATAATAATTACTTGCATGTTTTATTTGGTGTTGTGAGCAGAAGACAAGAGTCTATAAACTCTTTAATAATTATAGTAATATCAAAAACTTGTGATCAAGAAAATAAACAAAATGACTTGAGAGAATGTCAAAAATTAGAAGAGGGAAGAGAAAGAGCAATATCAATAATGATGAAAAAATAATTACCAGTAAAAGGAAAATGGGAATTGAATATAAAAATGGAGATTACTTGGTATAAAACGTCATCTATCTTTGAATTTTATTTTTGGTTTCCATTTTTGAAGAGTGACATCTAAAAATGAGATTTTCAAAAATATCTTTCCTTTGTTATTAAAAATATAGTAATTGCATAAAAAACTTCGTTTATGGTATATTTTTAAAGACCTTTTTCAGTCTTCTTCCCTACAAAGTATCAAACAAGATGCTCAAAAAATTTTCAAGCTTAGAGGTTGTTTTCTTCAACTTTAATTCTTATTAAGACTAGGTTTCTTTTTTATGCATGAAAAATTATCTTTTTGTGGATTTTAGAAGAATGCAAATAAACAACAAGATAATTGAAGAAGGTTATTAGACATGACTCTCTTCAAACTATGGTCATAAAAGCACAATAGCTGAAATTGAGAAACTATAAGTTGATCATCACACAAATAATCTGATACATTCTTATTACATTGTACATTTATTTTCTATGACTAAAAATATCTAAGAGACATTTTGCATAAAAGAGAATATTATATAGATAAACATAAAATAACGTACTTAAGTACTTTTGGTTCAAAATTAACAATGTATGAAAAATTATAATTTTTTTTCAAACATAAGGAATAAATACTGTATATAACATCACATGAGAAGTTGTTGTTTGGAGGCCGAGAATCATTAGTTTATATTTTGCTGATTCAGGATTTAGAGGAACAAAGATTTAGGTAGAATACAAATCTATTCATAATTATCAGTATTTTGTCAATCGATGCTCTGATTGGTTATTTTTGGCCATAAAACTTTATATTAGACTCTGATTGTTTATTCATCATTTCCACCTGGTTATTTCTGAGCTAAATTGTTACATTTACTTACTATGTAGTTAGTTACATCATTAAGTTAATAGCCTAATGGTTGAAAATGCCTTTATTTTACACAACAAATACTTATCCTTTAACATAATCTCCTTCTTGGACAATGACCTTAATTTTTTGTGATTATAAAAAGTGTTCATCCATTAGAATTGATGACAAACATTAACTAAGCCAAAGCTTAGTAAATAAACTGTGCAATTGATTTGCTTATATTGGTGAAGGCTTTTATAGAACCAATTACATTTTTTGGATGAGCTAATTATGGAAGAATAGTGCACTACTGACACCTTGATCTTTACTACTTCCTTGATTTTTCTTACTTTCCAATGACATTCCTTTGCAAATGAACTATACAAGTGCTTTGATTATCATAATGAAGATTTATGTAAAGCCAGCCACGCTTTTTAGATGAGCTGATAACAGAAGAATGATAAAACAGTGTGCTATAGCTTCTCCAAACAACACTCCTCAGGTTTGGAATTCAAAATTTTTTCCTTCTTCCAAGGTTAGAGAACCTGCCCTACAATTTTACTCTTTACTAAGGTAGAAGTGAAGAGATAGATGCAGGCCTTAACCAAGAAGGCATTAGCATGAAATGAGACATAGTCCCATCCATAATTTGAATTTGGATAGCTGAATTCATTTTTTTTATGATACCCACTATGCCAGATGTGCCTTTAGATCAGTGATTATAAAACATACTGATCTAACATTATACAATGAAAATTTTACATTATATTTTAACTAATAATTACTTGTCATGTCACAGACTTATTCATCTATTATTCTCCTATTACTTCACATGAAGATATCTCAACCCTTGACAGTTGGACATTTTAAAAGCAACCAACTCTTACATTCTCAGGACAGAGAAAACAGTTTTAAAAAATTCTTTGTCTGCAGTTTGGGAATTATTATATTTACAACATCCTTGGAAGGATACAATAGTCAGGTCACTTGTAAAGAAGATTTTGTTTTAAAAAATGCCTTTTTCGTGGAAATAAGCAAGTTTTTAATGTTGTATATTTCATAAAGTAGATTTTGAATTCTGATGCAGAAAAAAATTAGGAAAAAATGGACAAAAATAAAGAATTTGTCTGCAAGTTTGTATTTAAGAAAATCAAACAGGAAAATATTGCACTCTCTCTCTCTCTCTCTCTCCACTGCACACAGATAGACTCATTCATGAACTTTATACAAGAAGTACACTAATGGTTATCATTGTAAGAAATGAAATCAGTAACCCAAGTTCAAATCTTGGATGAGACTTTTTGAACTTCACATCATGTTAATATCATGGTAGAAGGTATTAATCCATCTGTTCTTCACCTTGCTATTAGCTGATCGTCAGACAGACAAGTTTCTTTAGCCTTGGTATATTAGGAGAAGGAAAACTTTAGCCTTGGTATATTAGGAGAAGGAAAACTGAATTCAAACCAAGGCCCACATTTGTATCTGCACATAGAAATAAACATATTCAAGACAAGCACAAATACATAAATACACAATCAGACACATACATACATACATACATAAAAATATGCACTCATATATATACATAAACATGCATACACATTTGTAAATCCACTCAAAGGTGTTATGTATGTATGTATGTATGTATGTATGTATTTGTGAGTTACATAAGCAAATATATGCATATATATACACATACATAACATGTGTGTACATATATACATACATACACAAATACATACAGACATACAGACATATACACTGACATATATAAATATACAAGGCCAATTCTACATACATACAAGGCCAATTCTAAGCAGTTTTGAAAGTTGCTTAACTTGACACCAAACCAGAAATATGGGGCAACCAGTGAGAATAGAACTCACTAATAACAGTTCACTAGCTGAGTTCATTAATTATTACACTATATGAGATTCCCAAGAAGTTTTTGTAGTATTAAAACTTGGTTTTATTATATGCTGGAGTTATTCCAAGGTAAGCACAAAGTGGTTTTAAAGAGAAAAAAAATTTCTGTGAATTTTTATTAATTTTTAAAAATAGTTTTTCTTTCATTTACCAGACATGTTCCCCAGTAAGAGATTGTGGGTTCAAGTCCTATCAAATATTTATCTTTATTTCCAAGTCTCAGTGCTTGTTTTAACAGTTACTGAGTGTTGGAATAAAATGTAAAGAGGAAAATAAATATAGTCACAATCTCAAAATGAAAAAAATATAAATAGTATTTCCATTTTTAGGTGAAGAAAATATTTTCTTATCAGAAAGGCTAATTCAAATGTCAATGCTTGCATGAAGTTTTTGTAATTGAAATATTGATTTGTAGGAATTAAAACATCTAAAAATAAGCAAATAAAAATTGTAAATTTAAAAGTACAGATAGATAGTTAAATAAATAGATAAAAGTTCAAGCTGCACTGGAGGATTTATTTTTTATTTTTTATTTATGTTGCTTTTTTAATATTTCTAGATTTATATCCAAAGAGTTTTGACATAAAGAAATAATGGAATTAAGATGAAAGAAATAGAAAAGGTGTTCAAAAAATATCAAGATTGAAATATTTGCTTACCAAGACAGAAATTAGCAATAAAGCTAAAAATAAAATTGCAGCATGTCTCTAACCAAAAATTGCTTGAATATATACATGAGGTGCATTTATTTTTGAACTGCAATATATTCCTGTTTTAGTTCTGTTTTAATTCTGTTGTTTGGTTAAAATTTATTCTATTTAATTGGCTATTGTTTTATCTTTTTCACTTTCTGAAAAAATCGCAGTAAAAGTTAAGCATTTTTTCAAGAACCAAAATTAAAAAGGATGAAAATAAGGAAAATTAATTTGAAGATATCCTTGAGCTAGTTGAGCTCAATTTTTATTATTATTAATGGGTGGAATTAGTGGATAGGTTAGAAGTCAAATCTCAAAAAGTTTATATTTGGGAACCATCTCCAAAATAGCAAAAAAATGTGAAAAGAGTAAAAAATACTAGAATATTATAGTTTTGCCAACTTTGGGAGAATGTGAGTACCAAAGATAAAGTTGATTGGTTTGGCTATCAAAGGTGTCTAAAAATGGGTATACTGAGTGATGAAGATTATCAGAAAAATTTTCTCTGTCAAAGAATATTTGTATTTTGAAGAGTAATACTTGTCACAGCAATTTCAATGAAATATGAATTTACAAAAATTCTTTGAAATTTTCCCAATCTCAAAATATGAACATTTACCATTTCATGTATTTTAGTATGCACTTCAATTTGAGTTTAAGTTTTTTAAGAAGTATTTCAATGGAAAATCTTTTCTGTGGTAAATGATACTTTCACTGACTTTAATGAATTTAAAAGATTACTGTGACTAAAAGAGGTACTATAACCTAACTCTTTGTTTTGAGTCTGATATATATATATATATATAAGAAACCATGTAAACTCAAAATATATCCAAACATAAAAATTAGGATAGAATATATTGTTTTTTCAGATGGAGCTGTTTTTATTTCATAGATCAGTACATTTAAGTGTTTACAAAATCTGTAATGTCCTTAAGAATAAAACTTCTCCCTCTCATGTGACTTTTGTACAAGAAGAATCAAAGAAAAAAGCCAAAAACTGATTGTTTTTATTCTTTTGTTAAAGAAAAAGAAAAATCTGTTGAGATGAATGTATATCCCTGTTTGTATCCATACATAGTGCAATCTCTTGGAATTTGTTGTTTCTTGTTTGTTGTTTATCCAAGGCATCAAAAACTGATGAGCTCTGATTTTGTACTCATATTTTTTATCTTAACAACTCAAACCACAAACTGTGAGCTGCAAATGAACTGTAAATAATTATTCTATTTCTCTATGAGAGGGTAATGAAAAGTTCTTGATCTAATCAAAATAGGAATGACTTAGTGCCATAAAAGTGCCAGCTAATCCACATATTCCACTCACAATTCAGCTCATTTGGCTCATTGTTTTTCAGGTTTTTGAACCTTCCTCTCCCCAAAAAAGCAAAAAGAAATTCCCTTTGTCATTGGGCCAAAAATTTACCAGCAACCATAAGTTATGAAAAAAGATGATGAAAATAACCATAGAGAAAATGAGAGCCATTTAAAGGAAAATGTTTCAGGAAAAAAATTAGAATAGAAAGTTTCAGTAAAAAGCCAAAATAGACTTAATATGATCTACTTGGGACAAACAGAGAAAATATATAAAGAAAGCTTTAACCTTTAGAACTCTGAGGAGCCTCTGAATCCTGAAGGTCTCCCATCTGAAACTTGAAAATTGCTGAAAATTTAAAATGTTGTAATCTCATACTTAACCACTTTATGGACTGTTAAATAACAGGTTACACCATTTTATAGACAATTTGAAATATGAAATAATAAGATTTTATATAAAATATAAAAATGCAACATTCTATTGGCAATAGTAATGTAAAAGTGGGGTGTTCCCAGATGAAATTCCCTGCCACCAAGTTATATAAACTTCTATTGAGTGGAATAAATACCTTCTCCTCAGGGTTCAAAGGGTTAATAACCATAAATCTTCCTATAAAGATAAAAGATACACCGATAACACTATGTTGCACATGTGGGAGAAATGGAAAAGCATAGGGGATCACTCAGGGACAACTTGGCTCATCTGTCGATGAAGAATGCAGCCAGCCATGAGAACTAGTGTGAATTGCTGGACTCAGTGAACATCGGCACCTCAAACACACATTGCAGCTCCGAGATCCCTTGTCTCGGAGCCCCATCTGGTTGAGAGGCAGATATGCCTGCTTCAATGAAGAAGCGTTCCCAATCTTTGGGTGTCATAAATCCTGTCTGCAGCGCCATGTCAAATTTGTAAGCTTGTTCAAGTTAGCACTCAGTTGTGAAGCAAACAGAGTTGAAAAAAAAAAAGAACACCACTTAAGGAGAAGGAGGACTATTTATGGTGCACTGGAGCATAACATTGTGCACATGTGGGCAAGTTCATTGCATGGGTTTGTGATTGGCTGCTGGTAAAATGAGTGGAGGTAATTCTCTATATATGCCAGCTTCAGTTTAGTACTATTGCAAGGACATTATGGTGCTATTATTATTCTACAACTTGTTTCTCAAAGAGAATATTTTTGATAAGTACAGTTTACTGGTTTTAGTAATTGAATGAATACCAAGTGAAATAAAAATGAAATAAATGCAAGTGAAAATCATTGTTGACAGTGTTTCATCTAATAATAGTAATAATAATAATGATAATCCAGGGTGATTCACTATCATCACTACTATTTTTATAGAAATAATGCCAATTAATAATATAATAAGAAAATACAAAGGAAAATATAAAATTACAAAGTCATAGAAAACAATAAACCCCCTTATGTATATGGATGACATTTGTCTAGAATGAAAAAGGATTCGAAACCCACATTCAAACAATTAGAATCTACTGCTAAGATATAGGAATGAAATTTGGGATTGAAAAATATGCTATGCTTATAGTGAACAACAAAAGGAATATAATTACCAAATTAGGAAAGAAACAGAACACTTGGAGAAAAAAGAAAATTAGATATAATTATGAATATTAGAAGTGGATATCATCAAATAAATGAACATGAAGGAAAAATTAAGAAAGGAGTAACTCGGAAAAACATGAAAACTTCTTGAAACCAAACTCTACAGCTCAAATGAAATCAAATGATAAAATATCTAGGCAGTCTCCCTTGTGAGATACTCCGTACACTTCCTAAAATTGACAAGGAAGGAATTCAAACATATGGGCAATAGAATAAAGAAATTGATGCCAATGCACAAAGCTTTACATCTGAGAGATGATAAAGAGAGACTCTCCGAGACAAGTAAAGGGGAGGAAGAGAATTTCATCAATGCATAGACTCAAATTACAAAAAAGAGAAAAGAAAAACTAATTACAGCTAGCAATAATAGCAATATCAACAGAAATAACTTAAAGACAAACAGGAAAACAGTAAAAAAATCTAAAATGCAAAAATTAGAAGAAAACATCTGTAAGGATAATTCAAGAGAAAAACATTAGAAATTGTGCTTGAGATGACCTGGACATGGCTAAGAATAGGAAATCTCAAGAGAGAAATTGAATGTCTTTTTATAGCAGCACAAAATAATTCCATAAGAGCAAATTATGTGAAAGCAAGAATTGATAATATACAGAAGAATGTGTGGTGACAGAGCTAAAATTGTAAATCACATAATAAGTAAATGCTGCAAACAAGCACAAAAGAAATACAAGAGTAGTTATGACTGGGTGGGAAAATTAATGATGTTTTCACTGGGAATTATGCAAGAGATTAAAATTTGGTCATATTGACAAACCAGAATCTGTCCCAGAAAATGAAATGCAAAAATCCTTTGAGATACAAACAGATCACCCAATCCTGACCAGAAGATCAGATCTAGTTTTAGTAATTAAGAATAAAAGATCTAATCTTTCAGCAGATTTTGATATTCTAGCAGACCATTGGGTGAAAATAAAATAAATAAGAAAGATAAGCAAATGCCTGGATCTTGTTGGACAGTTGAAAATGTTGTGGAACATGAAGGTGATGGTAATACTAATTGTATTTGGTATGATGAAATGATTCCCAAAGGCTTGAAAAAGAGACTAGGGTGAACAGGAGATCAAAGGAAGAATTGAAACCATCCAGGCAAAATCTCTGTTAAAATTAGCTAGAATACTTAGATGAGTTTAGGAAACCTGAAGAGATTTCCTATCACTCAGACTTCAGGGGAAAAACACCAACTAAAACTTGTGCAAAAAAATCGCCTAGAGTAAAATAATAAGGAAATTTAAGATAATATTACATCACAAAGCAGAATTTCAATAAAAAGCTAATGAAATCGAGAGGAAAGAAATACTAATCAAATATTGATAATGCTTCATCTAATAATGTTCAAAATCATATTACTACTAATATTGCAAGTATAGAGAAAAAATTTTATGTCCAACAATATTTTAAGTTAGATAAGCATTCAGTATATAGAAAGATTTGTATTTATTTGATAATGTCACCTCATCGAACAAAGTCCTTTGTTACTTTTCTAATGGTAACTTGTTTCTTTTCCTCTTTTTTAGCTCTCAGAATACTTAGCCTCTTGACAATCATAAACTTTATAGCTGAGCTGACAAAACTTACCAAAGATCAAGGGCAAAATGTATTCAGATTTTGGTTAAGGGTGCAGACATCTTGCTTTTAGTTTTATAAAAGCACTAATTTATTTCAATATAAAAAACCTATCATGGGATCTGATTATTTTCAAGCTTTCTCACCTTTTTATATATAAGTACCAGACATTGGCATAATGGTTAGAGTGTTTGCCAATAGCCCGGGAGACCTGGGTTCAATCCCAGGTCGAGTCATACCAAAGACTCAAAAAATGGTACTTGATGCTACACTACTTAACACTCAGCATTATAAGGTAAGGATCAAGGATAAAGTGGAGCAATCCAGGGAAAGGAGTAGTATCCTCCCCTACACCTTGGTGTAGTAGCTATCAAAAAGGGAGCCTTTGAGTCACCCTCGACTATGGTTGCCAACTTTACATACTTACTTACTTATATATATATATATATATGTCTTAAACACGCAAAAATATGAATTTAAATTTTTAGTGTAAACAATGATGTCATGTGCAATGAGTCTATGGTGGATTTTCGGATGGATTGCAGCATTCTGGGTTTGTGCTTCATATTAACGAGAATGAATTTAAGGAAGATAGAGGAAGATATTGATTAAGGAGTTGGTGTATTTATAGAAGGAGAGGGAGGTGATCAATTGAGAGTAGGTGTATTTAAGGAAGGGGAGAGAAGAGATTAGTTAAGGTTTATTGAATCCTGGCCCACTGGGCTTGGATACACTTCAGCCAGCTGTGTTGCCTGGTACACAGTATGGGTTGGGTGTGTCCACACCACCTGATATAGGTACCAGGGAGGCCCAGCATTCAAGTCACATGACTAAAACCTCTCCTTGGGTGTCAGGGAGCTGTACCACCAGGCTTTTACCTGCTCTGGCTAGGCCTTATTTATCACCTGGCACCTGAGGCACCTCTTTTTAGGGAAATGCCACCAGGCATGTCTGGGCAACAACCCTGCACCTGGCTTCTACGTTAAAAAAGCCTTGTACCACATTTTAATATCGTGGGATACCAAATAAATATTAGGTCTAGAGGTATTCAAGGATGGGGAAGGAGGATACTATATGGGGAGTAGGTTTATTTAAGGAGTAAGATGGAGGAAATCAATTGAGCAGAAGATGTATTTAAAGAAATGGAGAGGGAGTATATATAGAAATGTATACTTTTATATATCTATATTCCCCCAGAAGTATGGAAGACCAGACAATTCGACGACATACTGCTCCGACACTGCAATGCAGTATATAATCAAAATCCAATAGAAAGATGGATGAAGGGATGCATCCTCCCCTTCCCTAAAAAGGGGGACCTCGGATTAGCCAAAAACTACCGAGGCATAACACTTACATCCATATCAGCCAAAATCTACAATGCCCTACTACGAAACCGCATGGAACCCAAAATCGACAACATACTTAGAAAAAACCAAAATGGCTTCCGAAGAAATAGATCCACGACCTCACAAATATTAACCATCCGTAGAATCCTTGAAGGTGTACGGGCAAAAAACCTACAAGCGACATTACTATTTGTCGACTTTACCAAGGCCTTCGATTCCATTCATAGAGGAAAGATGGAACAAATCCTACTAGCATACGGCATACCTAAAGAAACTGTAGCAGCAATAACGATTCTCTATAGAAACACCAAAGTAAAAGTACGATCACCAGATGGCAACACAGAATGCTTCGACATTGTAGCAGGAGTACTACAAGGAGACACGCTGACCCCGTACCTCTTTATCATTTGTCTAGACTACATACTTAGAACATCGATTGACAAAATCAGAGAGAACGGCTTCGAGCTGACAAAGAAAAGAAGCAGAAGGTACCCCGCAAAAACAATTACTGACGCCGACTACACCGATGACATAGAGATACTGGCAAATACACCCAACCAAGCCGAAACACTACTGCATAGTTTGGAACGAGCAGCAGCAAGCATAGGCCTCTATGTTAATGCACACAAAACGGAATATATAGATGGAACCCCTCTTAAACTAGTAGACAAATTTACTTACCTAGGAAGCAGCGTCGCATCAACCGAAAAGGACATCGACACAAGGTTAATGAAAGCATGGACAGCTATCAATAGGGTATCAATAGGCTATTGATTATATGGAAATCAGACCTAACAGATAAAATGAAATGCAGTTTCTTCCAGGCAGCGGTCGCATTGATACTGCTATATGGATGCACTACATGGACTCTAACAAAACGGCTGGAGAAGAAGCTAGACGGCAATTACACAAGAATGCTGCAAGCAATCTTGAACAAGTCCTGGCGGCAACACCCCACATGACACCAACTGTACGGCCACCTGCCTCCTATCACGAAAACTATTCAAGTTAGACGAACCAGACATGCAGGACACTGCTGGAGAAGCAGGGACAAACTCATAAGTGATGTACTCTTATGGATCCCCGCACATGGCTGTGCAAAAGCAGGATGACCAGCACGAACATACATTCAGCAACTATGTGAGGATACGGGATGTTGTCCAGAAGACCTGCCAGAGGCGATGAACGATAGGGAAAAGTGGCGAGAGAGGGTCAGGGATATCCGTGCTACCAGCACGACATGATGATGATGATGATGATATTTTCTTTATATATGTAGGTTCATTCAATGACTGATATTTGTATGGTAGCATTGCTTCCAACAAAGCCTTCATCAGATGATGACTCTGGGTTCAAGTATGGTTTTGGGGCTGAAGCATCATTACCACTAACCCAGAGCACCACATCAGTAACTCACGATACCACCAGACTTTATTGGATTGTCGTTACTCTATGGGATTGCTATATCCACATTGATTCAGTTTGAGCCTTTTCTTGGCTCTTTTTTATGTATTTCCTCTTAAAGATCTTCATATTTTTCCATCTTATGCTGATATACCCAGTTGAAATTTTCTTCAAAAGGGACCATTAATTCAATTATGAAGACTTTTTTTAATTTAACGGACGAATTGACAATACCTGGACGATGGGTCATTAACACTATTTCAGTTGGAAATATGAAATGATGTTCTAAATCAGTTGCAACATGCCAATTCATGCAGCCATCAAGCCATGATGACCTGTGCATATTTTTTCATGAAATATTTCTTTCTTCAACAAAATGAATTGCTCTATTGGTTATATTATTTAGAGCTTTATTGGCAGTTTCACAACGTATCTTTGAAGCCTCAGCAAAAATCTCCATGACTTTGTTATGTCTCCACAAGTACCTTCTCCGAGCATACTCACACCCAGTGAGAATATGGCAGTTTCCCCACACTCTCAGCATCGGTCGGATGTGGTTAACTCCCAAGCATGAAGGTTGATTGGTATTGGTAGAATTTCGTAGACTGCCTTCATAAGAAAACTTTATTTTTTAGGTTCCATGTACTTGAGGTCACTCCATGTGACAGCTCTGTCTTTTGCACTCTCCCACTTTGTCTATGCACCCTGTTTCCTTTGTCCTACTGCTGTAGCAATATGCCAGACTTTCTTCTGAAACTCTTTTTCTTTAGTTTATTGTGGATTCCATGGACTACCAATGCTGTGGATGAAGGCCTAGAACTGCTCTTTATTTGCCACAGTTTCAATTATTTCTTTTATCCTAAGGGCTGATTCGGCATTCTCTTACAGCTATTTTTGCCTTCCCTTTCCAACCAGTTATTACAGAAGGCTGGGTGTTCTTCACATATATACACATACATGAAAGTATATATCCATGCCTTTCCTAGGTGTATACTGATTTCACTTTCTACCGATGAGGTATTGCTACCAAGATATGTGAACTTGTTTTCTAATTTTAGAGGATTGCCATTTAATGCCAAGATCATTCCATTTTGTTTAAAACACATGAAATTTGTTTTATCTGAGTTCATATAAACGGCAATACTTCTTGCTACTTGCTCTAGGCTATGCAACAAGATTCGGTTTGGGCAGGTATATTTATAACCAGCACAAGATCATCTGTGTAGTCTACATTTGTGATAATTTCTGTGGATGGCCACAGTTGGAGAAGTAAGAATAAACTCATAAGCAATGTTTTACTGTGGAATCCTACACATGGACACACTAGTATTGGCAGACTAGCAAAACCTTACAGACATTAGCTCTGTGTGGACACTGATTGCTATGTAGAAAACCTGCCAAAAGCAATAGTCAATAACAATGGAGGGTAAGAGAGAGTTAAGAGAATCATGCAATCAGGACTACTTGATGATGATGATGATGATGCATCTATAAATACTAACACTGAGATACTGTCCATACATACACATATAAGCAATCTCATTATTTTCTGCTGGAAAAGTGCTCAAAAATTTCAATGTCACACACACACACACACACACACACACACACACACACACACACACACACACACACACACACACTGGGAAACCTAAAAAAACATAAACTATATGAAAATATATTGAATAAAGTATCTGACAGAATAGAAGAAATATCACTTGTATATTTATTGATTTAATGTTTTTCCCATTTATCAACTGCATCATATAATGATTGGAAAACATTTTAAATCTCAAATTTTGAATTTTAGATTTAAAAAGAATACTGGAAAAACTGAACTGTCTAAGTCTTCAAAATATTTCTAATTGCATTCATGGGATAAGGGTTATGAGAATAATTTCAAATATTTTTGTTCACATATTGTGAATCCATAATGATTGACATTTCTGAATATGTTGTCATGACAACAACAGAGATAGTTTAGTTTTTCCAGGATTCTCTAAAATTTTTTTCCAATTATTATTTATTGAAGGATTGAAACACTAAGACTAAAATAATTATAATCTGACCTTCCTTAGCTTATCTGTTACTGTTAATTTATGTATTTTTTATAATGTTACCCGGCTCCCAAAAGCACAATATTCAGATAGAAGCTTTTAGATACAATAGATAAAAGATAAGTATTTCTCACAAAAACTCCTGTCTTAGGAGAGTGATTTTTTTTCCAAATCACATTTTTTTCATAAAAGATGTATAAAGCTGATGAGCTAAGAAAGATGAGACAATAATTATCTAAGCTGCTCTGCTTATTGGCATCCAAGCACTTTATTTTAAACAATTGTTTTGTTTTATTTTTCTTAACTGTTGTTTCAAGATCTTTTCCCTTTAATGGACCATTTCACAGTGCTTAGATAGATCAAAACAAAACCTTCTTCAATATGTGTGTGTGTGTGTGTGTGTGTGTGTGTGTGTGTGTGTGTGTGTGTGTGTGTGTGTGTGTGCAAAGCATTAGTTAGTTCATCTCAAAAGGGAAGAAAATAGGAGAAGGAGCATTGTGTAGTACTTCATGCCAGACACATTTATGGATTTCTCATTAATGCCAGTGTTTGGTGCTCAAAGCAAAACTGATTTTCAAGGCAGGCAGATTCTTTCATTTGTAGAATTGGTGAAATGTGCTTTTAATTTTGTCATGAACATGAGCCAGTATCTGCACCAAAAACTACCTTTACAATTTTTCTGGATGTTCTGTTTTTCAATCATAACTGAAGAATGTAAGAGAGTAATGAAAAATCTTCAAAAGAAGACAAGAAATGGTGTATTTATATGAATAACTAAAATGCTTAGAGTGGTGGTTCTTGACTAGAGGGAATTATAGGTTTTCAGTGGGGGAGGCAAATTGGGACTAGAGATTGGCAGATTTTAACTATTGAAATATTGATCTCTCTACAAATTATAATTCTACAATGAACATTTTGAATCAGAGAATCTTGAAAGGGGAAAGTAATGACATTCTGAAAAATATAGTAAAAAAGTCCCTCAGCAAAACAAAAAAATGCTGAGAACCATTCACTTAGACACAAAGAAGAATAAAACATTTTATTCAATAGATTCTCGGGTATACTTGAATATATCTTGTAATATCAAATATATTACTCTTTTTCATGAACATTTAGTTCCCAAATATCAAGTATGTGTAAAAATTCAAAGCACATTTTTCAAAACTAATGATAGAGTTTAAAACTAGTTTTTCTCTGCAAATTTTTGCACATATAATGAAAAATATGAATTTTTCACAGACATTAGCTTTAACTTAGTCTGATCCCAAACTCTTGCAGGAGTGTATCAAGTAAGATTTGAACTACTAGAGGAAACTACTCAGTCAGCAGGGCTTAGAATCCCCTGTGGAGGTGTAAGACCCCTCAAAAGTTATATGATGGTGAGGATCCAGTTCAAGATATCTGAATAGTTTCAAGTAACCCTTCATTGGGATTACTCCCAGGTCTATTCTGGCCTGGAGTGGTAGTACCTGTTAGGCTTGTATCTATATGTCAAATAATTCTATTTAAAAATTATATCTATTCAATTGGAATGTGCGTAAAATAAACCCAAAAACTCTTTCCAAAAAACTACATGAAAAAATGTAAATATGAACGTACAATGAATGCAATACCCAAACCTTTTGGCATAATATAACCCTAAATAGGTTGAAATGCAGTTAAAATCAATCAGTCAATAAACAAGGAAATTGGTCTTTGAGACAATGAAATATGGTAGGTAATTTATCTATCCATTCATGTAACTATCCAAGGTGTGATAAAAAGTATCAAGATTAAAACTATACATTTTTTAATTCTAAGACTTCGAATTTGAATGAAATCATGCGTAGTTGATCAAATTACATAAAGTGATTATATCTAAAAGTCTACACTACTATCTACATATTGAGACTTTATCTAGATGACGCATAGACAGTTTTTAAAAAAAATTGCAAGTCTTGATACTTTCTGAAAAGCAGTTTTAGGCAGAACATAGGATTGTGCAAGTGCAGCACCCTTTATACTAACCAGCCCATGCTCCATATGACCATTGTAGGTTATTCAAACATAAGTCAACAAAATTAAATGGTTCCAAGTATTAGTATGCATTACTAACAATTCCATTAAACATCAGTTGTTTGTTTACACAATTAAATGAATAAACAGTTCTATTTCAAGCAATTCATTTAGCATGAAACAAAAGTTTAATGTCAAACAGCTCTATTTGACCCATTGATAGGATCCACAGGTGCTAACCCTCCAAGCCGCTGTGACCTTGGGAGTTATGGCAATGAATGGGTACTCCACAATCCCCAAAGCTCTAGCATTACAGGTCCCTCACCATCAGATTGTTTAGTTTCATATAACAGGACACTCATTGGGGTTGGGGTTCTTACCCTCTGCAGAGATGCAATTGATGTATTCTACAACTCCAGCTGACTGGACTGTCTAACTAAAGAAGACTTTCAGAGATGCTATAGCCAATGAAAAACTTCCTAGAATAAGAATGTTGAATCCCAAGGAGACTATTTTTAAGAAAAGCAATGTTTCAGTCATTGTTCATTTCTGTCTTGGCATAATTTTTGCCAAGAGTAGTATATATATATATATATATATATATATATATATATATATATATATATAATGGAATAGGATTTATATGAAGCTCATTAAATAAGTTTCCAAACTTTTTTTGTATGGGCACTTTTATTGATAGTACACACATGAAACTCTAGTACCCTTCGAAGTAATCTCCTCCAGCTGTAATGCACTTGTTGTACCATTCCAACAACTTCTCAAAGGCCCCATGGAAGTCCTCTTGTGTCAGCATGTCAATGACTTTTGTCATGGCCTCTTTTATCTCCTCAATTTTCTCAAAACAACAGCCTTTGAGCTTAGAGAATAAGCAAAAGTCACAGGGAGCAAGGTCTGGACTTTAGGGAGGCTGAGGAACTGTCTTGATGCCCATCTTGATCAAATAGTCTGTGACAAGGATGAAGTTGTGGACTGGTGCATTGTCCTGGTAGAAATGCCACTGACCCGATTTGAAGAGTGCTGGCCTCTTCCAACGGAATCTCTTCCTGAACTCTCTTAAAACCTCAACATAGTAACTCTAAGCCAAACCCTAACCCTTTGGCCAATCAACTCTGGTCTATTGACTTCCTTACTCCTCCCACACCTCTCATCATCCCTCACAGACTCCCTGCCTTCCTTGAATCTCTTATGCCACTCAAAAACTCATGCTCCATTCATGCAAGATGCTCCAAAAGCAGTCTGAAGCATTCCATACGTTTCTGTGGCATTTTTTCCAAGTTTAAAACAGAATTTTATTGCATATCGTTCTTCCAAAGTGTCCTCACGTCCATATTGCATTTTTGAAATTCACCAGCAGTGACAATCAGGCTTTAGTAGGGTGTATTCCAATTGCTACAGTAGCTGTTCCTTTGAACTTGAAATCATAAAAATTGGTCAGTCATTTCATAAGATGTATAGCAATAACATACTGAATTATCAAGAGTCTACAATAATTTTAAATGCTTGTACAATAAACTGTCTGAAAACTTATTGAATACACCACATACTTTCAGGACCAAAACATTATTAATACTAATCCAGAGCATCCTAGCATTATCTTACAATACCACAAGACTTTGTTGGTTTTCCATCACATCATGAGAATTCTAGATCAAGAAGCAATCTCTCTGCATAATCCTTTGTTGTATTTATAACTTTCAAAGATGAATTTTAAATTCAGTGATATAAGATAATGTGTCATTACACTGAATATGAACAAGTGTCGAATTATTAGAAGGCAAATATACACATTTCCCAGTGCTCTGTAATCTCCAGATACTTTCACAAATAAGTTCAGTTACCCACAAAATATGATAACTGATAGCGAACAGTAGAAATGAATAAATACTTGTGTAAACTACTCTCCTATAACTACCTTATAATTGTAACAGTAATAAGTTAACACTCATTGTCACACTTGATAAAGACTGTCATATTGGCTAAGACATTCATATTGAGCAATAAAAATGTTTTTCATATTGACAAAAAATAAAAGACAATTCAAAATTTTCAATACAAATTATACATATATTTACTTTTTTTAAAAAAATAAATTTTATATATATTTACCCTTTTCTTCCAATGTCTTCTGTCATGAGCACTGGCATGTTGGAGAAACACTTGGTATGACATCCCAATAACTAAATAGGTTATAGGAAACATTTATCTATCAGTTCTGTGGCCAAAAAAATGACTGGTAAACCTTGAGAACTTGAAATGCTGATCTTCAATGCTAGTATATAAGTTGTTTTCACTAGGAAGTTTGATGTAATACAATCTTTTTAACTTGATCTTATTCTATTTGACCTTGTGCCAGACTTAGTTAAGATCAGTATGTAGCAACAAACTAATGCAGCAAATGTATTCTCCAGCTTATAATTCTGAACATTGAATTTTTGCTATTTCACAATTTAAAGAGCTTTAAAGAATATCTAAATTACCTCATTATTTTTGCCAAGATGCCACTTGGCGCCCCATCATCTTAAGAAATGTCAATTTTGTATGCTGCAGATCATCTTTGCAACACAAACTGCAATTTAATGTGCAATTACTCTCAAGTATAAAGCTTAATTAGCCAGTCATAGCAATGAATTAATGGTTACCTTGCTATGAATTTTGTTGTCCCACAGTGGCCATAAGCTGTTGTCTCTGTTGCCCCATCATGTTTATCAGAGATGCAAATGGCTGCAGAAAATATTTTAAAATCTCTGTGCAAAGATAAATAAAATGAAAGTAGAGTTTTTATGCACCAGTTTTTTGCATTTCAAAACTTTGACTTATTTTGTATGTATTGTTGTTGAATGGGTTTTATTATTACTATAGACATTTTATTTGTTGTAATTTCCTCTTTCATTTTTTTTATGGTGCTAGAAAAGCACCTTTTAAAGTGATTTTTTAAAACTTTGAATGAAATACTTTTTTAACAGATCTAGGATGTTTATTTTCATGTGAATAAAATTTTTATTTTTTAATTTTATTTTCAAGTGCATAAAATTTGCTGATCTGTAGAGACTCACTAATGGGACACAGATGTGCACTTGGTAAAAAAACACAACATACAAATCAAAATATGGAGTACAAAAAACATACAAATTTAAACATGGAGTACAAAAGTGTTAATATAACTGTAGATGCTCTGTGTAACCATAGGCTTCCATGGTAGAATTGGTTAGGGTGCCATCCATGAGAGATTAACTTCCAGTTTATGTCTCATTAGAAGCTATTTCTTTATTATTATTTCACACTATCTTTCATATTCATTTAACTATTGAAAGATTTTATTTCAACACATTTATGTATATATTATATTTATTAGATATTATGTATTGATTTGAATGAAAGTAAAAACATTTTAAACAAGCATTGAAATTTTCTTGTCTGATTAAATTTTTACTTGAAAATTGCAATACAAGAATTAAAAGTATATTTAGCTGCAAACAGGTTAACAGAATATTTGACCTCCAATATTGTGATCAAAAGTAACTCTAAGATGAAAAATACCAGAGGGTATTCAGTCTAGAAAGTTGTGATAAAAAGCACTAATAAGTTGAAGAAATGACTAGAAGGTATTTAATCTAGAAATTTGTTATAAAAAACAGCAATAATATTTTAAAATAAAGAAGAAGAATATAAATAGTGTTATATAAATATAAATGATGTCTCATGCCTGAGTAAATATCTATAGATATGGACTGAAAATAAACTATAAGCCCCCAGCAAGATTTGAAACCTGCATTATTTATTCTTGGGAAACTACATTTTTATGACACTCGTCTTACTGATTAGGCTATGAAGGACAACCAGCAGAAGACATCTCCATTTAGTCTGATAATATATTTACTACTTCTTTAAATGTCAATATACCACCATTTTGTTGATATTGCATTAGTGAAATTATATGTAAGGATATTCAGATCTCTCAGATGAAGCTTTGTCAATTAAAATTCGTTTCTGAAAAGTGTTCTTTTTAACTTCAGTTGCTTTTTAGTATAACCTCCAAAATGCTATTCTGTGGTTAATAATAATCTGTGGGAATTAAAAATAAACTCAAATTCATAATAAAAAGCATTACATTTAAAGGAAAGAAATACAAGTCAAAATTAATAATCATGAAAATGCTTCACTTAAGAAATTCATACAACTAAAAATGACTTCTACTACTAGGTGCTTTATGGCATTATTTTTAATGAGATAGACTAACAAGGCCATCAATTGTACATTTGGTTCTCTCTGGATGCTCTATACTTCTGGCCTTGCACTTAGTAAACAACATCAACTAAGCTTTGTGAATGACTACTACATCACCAGTGTGTCATGCTACCAGTACAGATCTCCCTGACCTTCTCTTGCCATCCGTCTCTATTGTCCATTGCTCCCGGGAGGTCTTCCAGGCTACATCCTGTATCGGCACAGAGCACAGGTTCAAACTGGTCATCCAACCTTTGTTCATCCATGTGAAGGAGTCCATAAGAGTATGTCATTTATGAGTTCGTCCTTACTTCTCCAGCAGTGTTCTGCAAGTCTGGTTAATCTAATTTGGATAGTTTTCATGATGGGTGGTCAGTGGCTGTACAGCTGCTGCTTTGTAGAGTGTTGCCTCCAGGACTTGTTCAATATAGCTTGCAGCATTCTTGAGTAATTTCCATCAAGCTTTTTCTCCATACATTTAGTTAGTGTCCGTGTGGTGCATCCATATAGCAGTATCAACATGAACACTGCTTGGAAAAAACTGTTTAATTTTATCAGTCAGGTCTGACTTACATATGACTGATAGCCTATCTATAGCTGTCCATGTCTTTGCCACTTGCACGTTGATGTCATTCTTGGTTGATGAGATGCTGCTTCCAAGGTAGGTGAACTTGTCCACTAGTTTCAGAGGACCACCCTTTAGTGTAGAGATGTTTCCTCTTTGATTAAAGCACATGTATTCTGTTTTGTCTGTGTTGACATAGAGGCCTATGCCACTTGCTTCTCGTTCCTGGCTATGTAGCAGGCTTTTGGCTTGAGTTGGTGAATTCACCTGAAACGCTATGTCATCGTGTAGTCTATGTCCATAATGGTTTGTGCTGGGACTACAACTAGGTGTAAAAGCAAAAGAAATGAAATAAAAAACATTTGTCAAAAATCAATAAAAAATCCATCAAAGAAATTCAGAAAAGACTATGTTAAAAACTATTGTCCAACTTCCTGGGGCTGACAGTCTCATAACTGATGATTCCCACCCCAAACATAACCTATCGACCATCTTGCTGATGCTTTAACCAAACTGGCTTTGTTTCCTTCTAGTATTAATTATTTTGGCAATTGTCAGGGCTTTTCTGTAAATAGCATTTTCTGGAAATCCAGTTTCATCAAGTGCTTGGTCCTGTTGACATACTTAATGAAGTTATTCATCTTCAAAGGAAGGCAATCAATGTTTTGTACTTCTTTCTAAATGAAGCATCTTGAAGTTTTAGGTACATTTGGAGCCTCAGTGGCTTTGAAGAATTCTTTACAACTCAGAAGTGAGTGCTTTTGCATCTTCATTTTCAACAAAATTTCTGTTCATTAGGAGAAGATCAAAGATTTCTGTATCTTCCTTTTTGTCAGATTGTGCACTGTATGCTGCCAGGTTTCTAACAAATTTCTTGATTGTACAATGCTCTCTTGCAAAGAATCTTGCAATTTCTTATGTTGTTTTATGATTATGAAACACTTGATAAATTTTTGCTTTATTGCATAAAAATTGGCATTGTAGTGATGAAGCAATATCTCCAAAATGGCTGCCACTCATTTACTGTCACGCAGAACCATGATTGCACATGTCAGTGTTGTCAAACTTTTGACCCAAATCAAGTTCAAACAAGATATCAAAAAGTAGTTTGTATGAAATATTTGAATGCTCTTTATTATTTCTAATAAACCTGCTATGCCATGAAGATCAAAAAAGTTAAAAAAGAAAAAAAAATCTGAGTATTTATTGTCTGATAATCCGCTGCATTCAGAAAAATTGTTTCTTTTTTTCTTTTTTCCTTTGGGAAGAGATTGAAATCAGGACTGTAGTAGGTTGATCTCCAAAGATATTTAGATAAAATAAAAAAGTAGTGTTAGTGGAGACAACTGCATTATAACATGGTAAAATAAAAGATTACTAAATCGTTCAGCAGAAGTTATTTAGGTGAAATTGATGTCAATGTGTACAAAGCACTTTTAGTAGATTCAAAGTGCGTGTGTGTGTGTGTGTGAGAGTGAGTGAGAGAGAGAGAGAGAGAGAGAGAGAGAGAGAGAGAGAGAGAGTTAAGAAGTATTTTCAATATTTCATTGAGTAGAGTATTGAGAATAGAAAAGACTGAGAACAAAATTACAGCAATCTACAGCTGATTCAATAAGAAAAATCAATATTCATGACATCACAAGATTTGATGCACAGATTTATTTATGTATTTGCAAAAACATGTTTATACATATATATATATATATATATATATATATATAAATAATATTCAGCAGTAATTATCTGTAAAACCATTTTCTTAAGTATTGCCTATGATATATATATATATATAGAGAGAGAGAGAGAGAGAGACAGACAGAGAAAGAAAGAAGGAAAAAGAGAGAGAAAAAGAGAAAGAAAGAGAGAGAGAATTTTTATCTGTTATTTTCCATCTCTCTCTCTCTCTATATATATATATATATATATATATATATATATATGCATGTTTGATTAATAATAAAGACACATTTTGTCTATACAATTTTATTAAGATCCTTTCAAGTTTCCTGACAAGTGTCTTGGTTTTAGGTAAATAATCTCTGATGATGGCCTATGAAATGTCTGAAAGCGCTCAGGGCAGTTTTGGTAAATTCATCTACCAATTCTAATCTAAAACCAAGACAGTGGTCAAGAAACTGGAAAGGATCTTAATTAAATTATATTGACAAAATGTTAAAATGAAAGGCTGTTGCCCAACCCCCCCATATATTTATATATATATATATATATAAGGCATAAATTGAACCTTTTGTCCACTCTCAGTTATGGTTAAACTGTAGGAAAGATATGGATCTTTATCCTTTGTATGGAAACCAATCTAGGAGAAGGAAAACTCTGAATTCAAGTCTGCTGTAATCCGATTAAGTTTACTTTTGTCACATTCTGCTAATGGCAGAATGTTTAGGTAAATACATTCATAGATATTTTTTAAAACTTATATATTTTTGTGTATGCATCTTGGTCATGATATATAAGTACATACACATAAATGTAAACACATGTACTCACTTGTACACAGGTTTGTTGATGCATATAGATCCAAACATATCTAAAAATAAGTACACTGCTTAAAAAGATCTGTATATGAACATTTGCTTTAATAATTTGTAAGTGTTTTAGTTATTTAAAGATGAGTTGCTATTTACAAAGTTTGTAAATTTTCATAAATGCTCCTAAATAGTATATATATATATTTATATATATATATATATATATAAAATTAACCTAAATCGCGCGTCGAAAATCTTCTACTAAAGTTTCACCTTATCGGATCATCAGGAAGCCTAACTTCGACTAACTCTAAAGGAGAAATCGCCTTCTTTTATTCACCAAAAAACCCACCTAACTTAGAATTTGCATAACAAATAAATAAATAAATAAATAAATTTAAAAAGAAAAAAAAATATCTTACTTTAAAAAAAAAAAAATCTCTAAAACCTATCCCTAATTATAGAGCAACCACACCCTTTTGTGTCTACAACTATTTAACACCTCCGATCTTTAGTTTAACATATTCCTACTTTTACAAGATGCCATTGCTAGTTTCTCCTCCATACAAAGCTGACAAATTCTATCCCCCGCCCTATATTTACGGTATTTCTTTATTACTTCCCATTTCATTATAGGATCTACCCCTTTGTTCTCCTTAAGCTCCCACACGTAACTAGATAAAGCAGTGCTATGCCTATACTTCTCGTGCGAGAAACTTGTTTTATGGTTATAGTACCTAGTCTTAAAATCCCCTTGCGTCGACCCAAAGTATATCTTTTTGTTTCTCTTATCATTCGAATCACTATATACTTCTACTTTATACACTACACATTCTTGCTTACATTTGCCTTCCAGGGGACATCTAACCTTATCCCTACAGTTACATTTAGCAATCACCTTATTTTTCTCCTTACTTAATTTAGCTATATTACTCCTGTTTATTATGCTATTGATGTTTGGCATGCAACTATAAATTAATTTAACACAATTCTTATTAAATATCTTATGTAACTGGCTCCCACTAGGGAAATTTCTTTTTAATAACTTAAAGAATTCTTTCCCTAAGTTATGGGTTACCTCCATGTTATAAGGGGGATCAAACCATAAAATTTTTCTAGGTCTATTTCTCCTTCTTTGCGTACTACTTTCGTCCCTATCCTGATATTCTAAATTGATCCTATATCCGTTATTCTTTAAAGCCTCCTCATATTCCTGCTTGCTTCGTTCAAAAATTTCCTTGTTGGAGGAGTTATTAGATAATCTATGCTCTATTCCCTTAGGTACATGTTTAAACACCTGTATTGAGTGATTAGATCCCCTATTCACATAACCCAGATCCTGGTTCCTTTTTCTAAATGGAGATACTGTTCCACTATATAAGTTTAAAGTAACATCAAGATAATCGGTAATTTTTAGGTCCGTATCTAACCTACATCCAAACTCCTCAAACAGCTTATACAATCTTATATATATATATATATACATACATATATATATATATATATATATATATATATGTTATGGATATATCATCATCATCATCATATCGTGCTGGTAGCACGGATATCCCTGACCCTCTCTCGCCACTCCTCCCTATCGTTCATCGCCCTAGGTAGGTCTTCAGGACAACACCCTGTATCCTCACATAGCTGCTGAATGTACGTTCGAGCTGGTCGCCCTGCTTTTGCGCGGCCATGTGCGGGGATCCATAAGAGTACATCTCTTATGAGTTCATCTCTGCTTCTCCAGCAGTGTCCTGCATGTCTGGTTCATCTAACTTGAATAGTTTTTGTGATAGGGGGCAGGTGGCCGTACAGTTGTATTTATTTAACATTCTAAGATCTCCAAGTTTTTAATGAAATATGTTACAAAAAAAATTATATTCAAGTTAAATAGTCATTTATGTTTTGAAATGGAAAGTGATTTTCACGTCACCCAGTACAATAGGTAAATTTACTTGAGGCTTCTTTAACTCCACTGCTTGAAGAACAAGCTTTTAAGGAAGGAAAATACTCTTTTTGCTTCAGCAGAAAAAGTTCAGATGAATAGGCTGGATACCATAAAGCCTCAATCTTTAATTGATTCAGCTTCTTTTGTTGCACCAAAATGGCACCATTATTATTTACCAACTGAGTTCTTCATGGAATATTTCAGAATGATGTACATATCTACATATAATAATTATTGGCCATTTGAAGATGATTATGTTGCATTAAATAACTCCTCTTCAAACAAAAACTTTCCATAACTTTCCAGCTCAGTTTTAGTTGATGATTCACCTTCACATCCACATCCAACCTTGGTAAATATCTACTCTCTTCATCAAACAAAATCAATTTTTTCATCTCATAGATTGATATAATATAAAAATATGAATCAGTTTGTAATATTAAACATGATTCATGTCGACCTGTGTACTTCAGTATTTTGGTCCTTTATTTAAATGGAATTCATTGATTTGAGATTTCTTTATACAATCCCTTTTTATGAGTTGAAAATGTCTTGATTGAATCATTTAAGTTTGTAGAAGGTTTTTGCCTAAGATTTTTTAGGATCATTTTCCTGTGCAGCCTTCAAACCGTTAACATTGATTGTAGGTTTGGGTTGACATCTCCTTTAGTTTTCTAAACTGAAATCTTTATTTGTTAATTTCTTTTAAAATTGAAATTGTACTGCTCATTCACTAATCTCGTCATCCCATCAGTTTCTGCTGAATAGCCTCAATTGAATTCTTAAAAGAATAAAAGGTAAAAATGATGACTTGAATAGCATTTTACATTCACTAAAAATGTGGAAGCACATGGCATAATGGTTATAGCCATTATACATATATATATATATATATATATATAGGAAATAGACTCAAATCCTGGTTGAGGCAATTTGAATTCACTTTGTACTTATGCCATTGGAAAAGGCATGAATCCATCTCATTTCCCCATAGCTATAAATAAATGGTAAGACAGGCTAGGCTCTAATTTTAAACTAGTTGCATTCTGCATAAAAAAATGAGATTCTCTTGCATAGCATAGGTGTCGGATAAATATGTAAAGTTTAAAATTAGAATTTTATGGAATGATTAATAATAAACCAGTCCAAGAGAAGAATAACAGTGCGAAAATAACAACCAGGAGCTCAAGCCCCTATGGCTGTACAGTGTTGTCTTTAACCAAATTCAAGCATCTGCAGCAATGATATTGTTGAAAAGTTTTATCAGACCTTTTTACTATGGACAATACCTTCAGCATAGATAACAATCTCCCATATTACCTTCTCCAAGTATGTGCCTTGATTGTTTTATACAAGAAAATCCTTCTGTTTATCTCCCCAGAAAATGGACTCAACATATCAAATTCAAAGAGATTGTTTGCTATTCATTAGAAATTAATGCCTTTGCAATAGAAAAAGTTTCATTTTTTTTCTCCCCAACTATCTGCTGATATTAAACTGGGTACACTTGTCTTGGTAGAGCAACCAGTATTAGAAAGAGAAATCTGAATTCATGCCACTATTCTACAACATAAACAGGATGTGACACATCATCACATTCATCATTTCAATATATATCAGTTATTTTGCATATAAATATGTGTGTGTGTGTGTGTGTGTGTGTGTGTGTGTGTGTGTGTGTGTGTGTGAACTACTTCTCAAAAGGTATATTTAAAGCCAGATATATCTATCTATACAAACTTGATGTGTGTGCTAAAATTTTAAGAAATCTTTTCAATTGTGTATTTTGGGACTAGTTTTTAGAAAAGAGTATGGAAAGTTTACACATGCCTGATGTATCTAAAAACCTACCTAACACACTGTAATCTTGCTACACCAGACTTATAGCTCTTTTAACCCACACATTTATTAGCCAAGGCCATCATAAGTAATATTTTTCCCTTATCTTTGTGGGTTTTTCATTCTCCAATCATCTGCCTCCTGCATCCTTGAATTGTACTTCAATCCCAGCTTTGTAATCTTTAAGATTTATTTATATATTGCTGGTCTTTCTTTCCATAAAGACTCATTGTCATTCTTTCAAACTCTTCACTTTTTATGCCTTTGGTTTGTTCTTACTCTTCTCTTTTTGGTAAGCCATTTTGGCATCAATTTTTTTCATCTTTTCTATTAAATCCTTAAACATTTTTTATGATTAGATTATTTCGCCACTTCTATCTCTTTTCTCTCTATCTCTCTCTCTCCTTTTCTCTCTATCTCACTCTCTTTCTTTCTCTCTCTCTCACTCTCTCTCTCTCTCTCTCTCTCTCTACTTTTCTCTAAATATATTGTGATTGTCTGTATTGCTTTACTATCTCTACTATTTATCTTGTCTCTTCATTATGTTCTCTTTATTTTTTGTCATTTTTTCCTCTCTTTTCCCCATTCTTGAGCAGCTTCTAAAATTCATCTTCCTTACTTCTACTTCCTTCTTTCAATTAAGTTTCAGTCTATCTTTTTCTTATTTTCCATTACTCACTCAGCTATTTCTTCTTCTCCAACAACTTCCAAATGTTTTTTCTTTTCTCTCTCTCTCTCTCTCTCTCTCTCTCTCTCTCTTTCTTTCTTTCCACATACCTCTCTTTTTTATTTCTCTTTTCTATTTGTCATGCTTTTTGCCTTAATTCATCTATTTCTTTTAATCATTATTTTATTCATTGTCTTCCCTTGAATCTCTGACCCATTCATCTCCTCCACTAAGAGTTGTCTTTCATGCATTGACTGCTGCCACTTTTAACAATCTGTTCCTCTTTAATTTGGGGATAGTAATCAAAAGAAAACTGATTCCAATATATAGCTTTACATATTAATATGTATGTGTGTGTGCACATAAAAAAATGCACACATATACACACCACCATGCATGTAGATATATATGAATATGTATACTTTGTATATATATATATATATATATATATGCATGTATATATATATATATATATATATATATATATATATTGATCTATAATATTTTTCTCACAATAAAAATTGTTTTTACATCATTATCAGAAAATGAGGAGATGAAAATAGAATTTTGATACATTTCCTATAAAGAAAAAGTTTTTTCAGGTATATACGCATATGTATATGCACTTGAACACTCATGTACACACATAAAAATATATGTACACACACTTGACATACATGCTCATATTTGTTTGTGAATTCATATACATACATATACATACATATATATATATATATATATATATATATATATAGATGTATATGTATCTATGTATCTATGTAAATATACACACATATTTTAATGTATCTTTAAATTAATTCTTTAGAAAAAATATTTTTTCTTTTTACTTTGGTGCCTCATTATTTTCTACCATGCAAAGATATTTAGTCATATTTTTTATTACTTGGTATATCAACTGAAGCAAGATATCACAATTCTTTATCCATTAAAGTTTTATTTAAAGACATTTTTGTATCTATCAACGATTTTTTAGAGTTCCATCTCTTTTCTTTCTCTTGCATATCAGGTCATTATTAAAAAATAATCTCTCTTGTGCACCCAACAGTGACACAGGAATAGAGGAGATCTTTTTGTTCAAAGGAACAGGAATGTCAAACTTATCATACAATATATTGAGAAATGATATTGATATTATGATATATTTCAAAGAGTTCATTAATCTGTGGATATTCTGGTGAAGCAATGGTTATTGACATGGAAATGGTTGGCTGTGTTCAAATCCAGATGAAGCTGTTTATGTTCACTTTGCATAGCTTAAATAGCCTGTTTTCCAAACTTCTGATTCTCTTCTGGTTAAAACCCTAAATTATTGTCCACCATAACTTGAATTACGATAGGGTAAATTGATGTAAATGTTTCCAGCATTTTTATAGAAAATCTTTTTAACACTGCTACAATGGATGTCTTATAAAAAATTTTCAACTAAACCATAGGTTCTAAGATTGTTTTATTTCTAATGGAACTACATACCATCAAATTATGATTGATGGAAAATTGTGCACTTTATCTGAGTATTTTCAAAGAAGTGAGTTGTTTGAAATTGATAATACACAGAAGAATAACCAGTTAAGACTACATAGTGACAGATGAAAGAGTTAATCTCATAGTATAATGCAGCAAACTAGGACAAATAGAATACAAAAGTAGGCATGACATGTTGGGATAGGTGATCCACTGAGAATTGTGCAAGAGATTAAAGTTTGATAACTCTAACAAATGGTATATGCACAAACTAGAATCTGTTGTAGAAAATGAGATGCATATGATTTTCTTGAACTTTGAGGTACAAATGGAACACTCAATCACAGCCAGAAGACCAGACCTAATATTAGTAGACAAGAAGAAAAAAATTGTCAACTAGTTGATTTTACTGTTCCTGTAGACCATAGAAGGAAAATAAAAGAAAGGAAATTAATAAAAATACATAGATCTTGCCAGAGAACTGAAAGATCTATGAAGCATCAAAATAGTGGTGATACCAATTGTCATTAGTGTCTTTGGACTTGTCTATAAAGACATTGAAAATGGATTAGGATAACTGAAGATAAGAGGAAGAATCTACTGAAATTGGCTAGAATATTTGGAAGAATCCTGGAAGTCTGGGAAGACTTGCAATCATGCTGTGAAAAACCACCAGTAGAAACTGATGTGAAAAACTCTACTACTACTATGACTACTACTACTAATAATAATGATAATTATAATACATCAAATGCATCATCAAGGCTAACCTTGCATATATTATAAGAAAAATGAAAAAATCTCAATTAATAGAATTGGCATTGCCAATAAACAAGTTCCCCTTGATAATTTTTTATAAAAACGTTAATTTTCTTAATAAACAATGATACCAGGATTTTATTATTTTTAGTAGAAGATCATGCAACTAAAATGGATATTGTTTGGTATTATTTATTGCCAAAGTCTATAGTATTGAAAATTTGCAACTAATAATAAAATTGTAACAACTCTATAACTAAAAATAAAATATATGAACATATATAAAAGATGCACTTACTTTTGAACACCTTCATATTCATATTTTTTATTTTTGCTGTATAGTTTGGTAATAAATGGTATGTAATAATGCTTATTTTGATTGTATAATATTTCAGTTGAAATAAGCTTGGTATCTTTAATTTAGAAGAAAATTATTTAATTTGTATTTATTCATGGATGATACTGTAACTTTTTTGGTTTACTATTCATTCAGGAAAGCAACTTATTTGTAGAGACACATCTAAAAAAGTAAAGTTGGTGACCATAGTCTTGGGGGACCCAAAGCCTCCCTTTTCAATAGCTACTATACTGAGGGGTAGGGAAGGGCGCTACTCCTTTCCCTGGATTGCTCCACTTTACCCTTGATCCATACCTTATAATGCTGAGAGTTAAGTAGAAGGCATCAAGTACCATTTTTTGAGTCTTTGGTATGACATGACCTGGGAATGAACCTTGGTCTCCTGAGCCTTTGGCAAACACTTTAACTGCTAGGACAATACAACAATTATTATTGAAGAAAACAGACTCATTGATCTGAGTTCAAATTCAGGACAAGGCTATTCACATTACCCTTTTCCTTAATGGATTTGAGTGAGGTGTGAATTTATATCTCCACCCCAATTCCAACAATTGGTGACTAGGGTCAGCAGATCATTGTAGCCTTGATAAGACAACTGACCCAGGAGAAAGAAAACTAAATTAAAAACAAGGAGGGTTTGATAATCTAGCCAGTAAAAAATCTCTGCTTAATAGACAAACCAAGACAAAATTTTACAGACCTGATACTGAAAGGTAATGAAGCTTGTAATAACCTACAACCTGAAAAAGAAATAAAAAGAGATAGAGGTGGCAAAAGGTAACCCAAGGTGAGTCAAAATAATTTCCTTGGCTTTCTTTGATCTTTCTTTCAAGTAAACTGTATATTCCATCAAAAAAGAACAATTATAGTTTTGATTGGATGAATTCTTTGATGATTTGAAATTATTAGATCTGTTGGCTAGACAAGGAATGTTTTTGGACCAAAACAAGTGATAGTCCCAGGGCCACATGTCAAAGAACTTCCTGCCTCAACTCCACAACCATTTTCAGCATCATATTTACAAGATGAGAACTAATGTTGTCATGAAGCAAAACCGCTGACTGACTGGTGAGGACAAGATCTTTCTTTTCCACTGCATCATTCAAACAATCCAGCTGCTCACTGCAAAGCAATAGTTTTTCTGGACAACACAGAGAATAGTCTTTTCTTAGATTGATTCAGTTTAGGTCAACATGTTCATGTTTACCTTTGAACTACCAATGAGTTTCTTCATTTTGGAGTTTTCATCATTTGTCAGATATTTTATTATTTGTCAGACTTCATTTGGAACCTTTTCGTTAATGGAGAAAAGAAATATTTCCTATTTTTTATGACTTGTTCTCTTTTTAGCAATCCACATTTCATCAAACTTGTCTGCTGTCATCCACCATGTTTTTTTTCATCCTAGGAAAAAAATGGTAGTTTCTCTTTTTCTATAAATTTGATTTATTTTCATATTACATGGCATAAATAAACATTGGTATATAGTGAATAAGACTCTATGATTTTTAGTTCCATTTCTTTGAGAGATCTTTATTTATTTATCTATTTTTCTCATTTGGTGAATAAAATCTTTTGTATGTTGTCAATGTGTTATTTTTTGTCAGACAGTTTTTTATGCATTAATTTTGCATTTAAAAATCTTTGAATAGCTGCTTTTATTGTTTTTCTTCTCTCATTTAACATGGCTTTGTATGCAGTAAATCTTCCTTTATTGCAACCTTTCAATACATACATGCATTAGGTAGACAACAGTAAGCATTCAAGGGTTCAAATGTGTTATGTTAAATTTGTAGTGATGTCTACCTATGGTTATACCTTACAAACTATGAGTACAATTGTAGAGAATAAAATTCTCACTAAGTGACCAAGACTGATTACCTTATCTAACAAAAATTAATATATATCTGATTTCAAAGCAGTAAAACAATGGCGTTCTTACAAACCATAATAATTATTATGAAATCAATCCTCCTAAGATGTCTCATATTGGCAACATAGTAGAAGACTCATCTAATCTTTGTAAATATGAGAATATCTCATTTTGGAATGATGGTTAACAAGATACTCTCTAAAAGCATTACTTCTGCAGTGAATTTGAACTGCAGTTGATACCCTATACTTTTGGCCTTGTCCCAGACTAGCCAACACAAGGTAAATGCCAGTAGAAGGTGCTTAAGTTTGTAGTATTACTAAGTAAATTATTTCAAATGACCAAGATCCTATCTGCTTTTGCAAATTTAATCTTCATTGGCATCTGAAATTGGTAGCCTCCACTGAATTAGACAAAGTAAATACTTATTTGTGCATATATATATATATATATATGTGTGTGTGTGTGTGTGTGTGTGTGTGTGTGTGTGTGTGTGTGTGCAAAGGTTCAAATATATGAATATATATTATATGATAAACTATATATATATATATAATAATTATATATACAAATTCGTTTGTGCTTATAATATCTATCTATCTATCTATCTATCTATGTGGAACATTTATGAGACAACTTCAAACATTGCTGTGTCTGTAACATTACAAGGTCAAGTGGAATCAATCTCTTAGAGATGGTTAGTTGATCAAGTGATTTGAGCAAAATAAAAGAATGATGGCTATAATGATGTTTTTTTCAGCTTGTGGGATTGATTGCCTGCTTAAAATGGATGGAATCACAAAGAATATGTATTTATCAACTCCTCTATATGAGCAGGATGTGACAAATGGATAATTTTTTAAGTTTAGCAGGTTTGAATTAGGTGTTTTTCTTCTCCTAGATCAGTTACCATACCAATGTTAAAGAGCCCGGTCTGCCCTACTATTCATGCATAGTTAGAGGGAGAATTGTTTGATTCGTACCTTTCTCAGAGGTATCAGTGTTATGTCAAATGCAAACAGCCTTATCCAGGATTTTAACTCAGGTCAGCATGTTTATTTCCTACAACAATAGCTATTACACAATAAATGCCTCAAAGAAGAACAATATTTATAGATTTGGACCAAAACATCGAACAGATTGCTGAAAAACTGGGGCTGGATCATCGGTTGAACTTTCAGCATGACAATAACAAAAAGAAATATTTCAAAATGGCCAACAATTGTTCATAAACAATAATGTCAATATTTTAGAGTAGTCATGCTAGAGTCTAAAACTAATTGAGAATTTGTGGGGATCTGAAGACATAAATAATGGTGAGGAAACCTACTCATAAGGATTTGGAGATTTTAGGAAAAGAGGAGTGGGAAAATTGCTGTTGAGACTTGTCAGAATCAATGATGAAGTATGAGAACCAATTACTGGCTGCTATAGCCAATAAAGGTTTTGCAATTGATCTTTAGATATGGGTGTGAATAATTTTGAATATTCCTTTTGTGATCAAATTGCAAATAATACTTCAAAGAAATATAGTTTTTCACCATTTACCTCTTGAATGGTTTCTTTCATATGTTCTCTTTTTTATATATCAATTTGTTATACAATTATGCATAAAGATATTTTTAAAATCACTTACTTTATTGGGGTAAGTATAATTTTAGGCTTAACTGTAGATATCTATATATATATATATATATTTCATGAGTATATACTTATTCAAACATGGATATGAAAATTTCTGATATACATATATATATATATATATATTGTGAGAGAGAGTGAGAGATAGATAGAGAGATAGACATTCATAATCTATTCTTTTATGGTTGAAGAGTGACTTCCACTAAACTATAAAGCTTTATCAATGCGTAAAAACAATTATGCTAATTGAATGCATGTAAAATAAATATTTGGTTAAAATAACCAAATATTTACATAGATATCTATACTGTACATGCAGTCAAAAATCAATGAAATGTTTTCCTTTCTTCATGAAGGCTAATTGATTTCCGATGATTTTCAGTCTGACTTACATTTTGGAATACATTTTTTGGATGATGCTCAACTTTATTACTGCTTTTTTTTTTTCGTATTATCTGAGCTTGTCCATTCTCTTGTCTTCTTCAGGTGAAACTCTTCATTTTATTTAAAATCTATTGATTTTGAATTTCTGGTTGTGGTCTATTTTAGTGTTTCATATCCATTTTTTTTATTTTGTTGCTTTTTAAGAATAAAATTTAAGAATCCTCTAAAAATTCTTTAGGTCCTGGTGTTTCATACTTTTCAACACAAGGAAGCACTGAAAAATTCTTGTCTCAATCAAAAATAAATAACTTTTTAAAAAAATTTTCACAGAATGTTTTGTTTTTTCTTGGGGTAAGGAAGTGTTAAAGAAACTTGAAAAATGATGTACTAAGTGTGCTGAACTGTTAGATGAAAATATGGGATACCATGGATATTTGATGGCTTTAGATCATTCCCTTTCTAGGTTGGGCAAAGATCATTTCAGCATATTTCTATAAGTGAAAGAAGAAAACATCTATCTATCTATCAATCTATCTATCTATCTATCTATCTATCTCAGTCTGTTTCTATCTATCTGTTTATATCTTAGTCTCTTCATAAACACATTTCTCAATTATTCCTATCTTCCTGCCTATATAAATTGTTCATACTATCTGTCTACAGTATTGCCATTAATAGGTACATGCATATCAATTTCTTTACAAAAAGTTTGCAATCTTTAAGAGGATAATATTTTTCTAGTGAAACATTATACAATTGGAATGAATATCATTGGGTATTTATTACAAAAGTCTGTTACCAAAAATAAAACTGAAACACTGTGACCAAAAATAAACTTTTGACGCCTTTGAAATAAAAGTAAAATTGCATAAATATATATTAGGACTGAACTCATCTTTTAACTGTTTACATATTCATATTTTTGGTCATAGAGTTTCATTGCAGAAGTATTTGATCATAAATAATACATAAAACATCCATTTTGGTTTTACAATATATAACATCCATTTTGGTTTTATAATATATAATATATAATCACTAGAAATGATGAAAGTCTGTTTTCTTTTGTTAAGAAGAAAATTAACACTTTATTTTTCTTTAACCTTTAGGATAGTAATTATTTATAGATGGTACTGTACATGAAGTAGCATATATTCCTAATGGCTCAAGGTTATGTAGTTCTTGGATGGGCTAAGAACTTTTCATCATATCCTTGTAAATATATTTCATTCAACTAGTGCAATAAAAATAGAAGTAGCATCTCCCACAAACCCCTTCTCAGGTGATGATTAATAAGTCAGATATTGTTTGGGGACCATAAACATCACTAACACTAAAACAGATGGATACATAAAGTGTAGAGATTTGTAGCTACTTGAAATATTTCAGACTTTTAGGAACAAATAATTCAGATATAAGAATATAAACCTCTGAAACTGAATAGCAAATGCATCACACACACACACACACACACACACACACACACACAATATATATATATATATATATATATATATATATATATATATATATATATATATATATATATATATATATATATAAGTGATTATCAAATTAGCAATAATAAATTTGAATTTCTATATTAATATATTCTATCTAAAAACTTTATAAAAATATTATACATTGATGTTAAAAAATTTTGAATAAATATAATTATCAACTTCAATCAATATCATTAATTCTTTATATAAATAATTGAACTTTTGATTTAATATAAATTGAAATACAACAAAATTTAAGGTAATACTATTAGATTCTTAAAATATATACAAAATAGAAAAATTAAAATTTTTAAAACAAATTGAAAAATTAAAATTCTAAAAAAATTTTTTTTTAGACTTTTAAGTCTGAAATCTGTTTATCAATGAGAAATAAAAAAAAAAGAAAAATATATATATAGCTGGAAGTAACAGACTAATATATAATCCATTATCTATTGTAATTTTTTTTAAGTATGAGATAGATAGATTCCTTAAATACCTAACAGAAGATGAAATGTATTCCTCGATGTTAATGGTTAAAAACTCCATTTATTTTTAGTTTCTGTCTGATGAACCTGTTATTTTAAGTATCTGGTGAAATAAATTTATAATGGATTAAATCTGTTGAGTTTTACCTGATATATATATATATATATATATATATATATATATATATATATATATATATATATATATATATATATATATATTCAAGAAAAATAGAAAAAGATCTAGCTGTATGTAAATATAACTATGTAAAAACAAAATATTCAGAGGTTGTATTTATTTATATATGATAATGTGTGGATGTTTTGGTTTTTTGTTAAACCATCTTCAGGGTTATGTTAGAATGTAATGTTAAAATGCTTCATTCGAAAATTATTTTCAAATGCAGAAATGAAACAAAAAATTGAAAATTCTTGGCATTCTGTTATTGTTAATTGTGTTCTTCTTCAAATCATAGTAAGATAACAAGTGTTTAAAATTTTTCCAAAAGGATAATGTCTTTGCTATAGATTTAAAAAATTTTAAAACCTTTTATAAGAATTCTGAATTTTTATTTTTCAAAAATAATGCCTACATATGTAGTTTAAAAAGAAATATTTTTTATTTTTAAAATTTTTACATTTTTGTTTCATTTTTATATTAAAGCAATAATGTCTTAGTTCTGGTTTGCAATCAAAATTCATTTTAGAAAATATTTTGATCAGAAATCATATTGAAAATATTAAAAGTAAGTATGATTTATTAATAATTGATTCAGATTAATTTAAATAAGGGTTATCATAACAATTTACAACTAATTTGATAAAATAAGGAAATAAGTTGAAAAAATTGTTCTTTGTTAGATAGTTTTATAATTAGAAATAATGCCAAATTCAATAATTTTTCCGTTTTGTTTATCATGTATATTAACTAACATTTTAGAATCTTTAAAATTAAAACTTTGGTTTCTAAATAATGTTCTACAAATGCGTTCCTTTCATCACCAATTTTGAAACCTCAGATATGTTCATAAATACATTTTTTTATTTATCTTTCACCTATATAATTTTTATAACAACCTGTACATAACATTACCTGTACATATGCTAGTTTCAGATTTGGTATGATTCTTGTTTTTATAATTAATAATGTTCCTAATCTTTTTTGTTTTAAGTTTGTAACTGTTTGGATACTAAACTTGTTCCAATTATTTTCACTGATGTGTGCATTTGAATTATTGCATAAAATGATATATATATATATAGATTATCGTTGGAAAAATTGTTATTGGAATTGCTAGAGTAAATTTTTGTTATTTTATTTAATGTAAAAGTCTAAAAAACTAGAAATAATAAAAAATTTTATAAATGAAAAGTTAAAAATTTCTAAAAGTACACACATAGATTTTATTTTGGGAAAAAAAGAATTTAATTTGTATTTGTCTTCTAAAAGTCTTAATTCATATTTTCTTCTAAAAGTTTTTATTTTATTTTCTAATAAAGTTTGAATTTTAAAAAAGATCTATAGCTGATTTAGGTATTTCAACACTAGTTATTTCATCATATTTTGAAATGGAATGCTATTAACAATGGTGGAATGCTATGAATCTTAAAATTTTTTGTTTTATTTAAAAAAAATTTTTGTTTCCTTTTTTCACAGGAAAATTATTTTCAGATGAAGCATTTTAAGATTGCATCTAACATTATCCTGAAGATGGTTTGAAGAAAATTTTGTCATATTTTCATATATGAATAAATAGAACCTCAGAATAATTTGCTTTGTTTGTATTTATATAAACACATTCACACATACACACACACACACACACACACACACACACACACACACACACACACACATATTTATATATATACTTATATGGAGAATATTGAAAAACAAAGAAATCCAAAGCAATGAATTTATTGTGTGTGTGTGAGAGAGAGAGAGAGAGAGAGAGAGAGAGAGAGAGAGAGAGAGAGAGAGAGAAAGGAAAAGAGAAGTGAGAGGAGAAGGGGAAGAAAGAAAAAGAATTGAAGGATAGAAAACAGAGGAAAAATGGTGAAGAAAAAGGTAGAACTAACAGACATATCATAAGTAAATAATTGAATAGGGTTAAATCATAAAAAATCAACCATTTGTAAATTGATGTGTCTATAAATGAAAAGAGGAATTATCATAAGTTTTTACCACAGGGCCCTTACATATTTGCTCCCTAAAATATCTAAATGATGAATTTAATTTCAGAGAAAATTCCTTTCTAAACCTTCTTTACCTCAAACATTTTATACACTTTACAAAATCTAAAGCCCTTAAAATTCACAATAGAAATCAATCTTAAATTGCAATCAGCACACTCTCTAATTAAATTAAACTCACCCATAAACACATTATTTTACCTCACAATTCTTCCATTAACATTATTGGAAATAACTTAAATAAACTTGTTATTAAAACTGTCACTTTATCTTCTAAAACTATCTGTGATTTACTTCATTCAAGTCCTTGACACAAT
>OY757912.1:57136424-57193924 GCA_963585895.1 Sepioteuthis lessoniana
CAAGTCGTGTCTCTGTCAATATCAATCGTATATTATCTTTCTCACTCACTTGCTATCTCAGTCTATTCCATTCTTTCATAATTAGCTATCCATCTCAGCCAGCTTCTATCTATCTATCTATCTCAATTGTATTGATAATGGTCTTTTCATATTCTTATATCATTTTCTGTGCATATACAAGTCTTTACCTAAAAACCCAGTATGTTTTCCAAAGTTTCCTCAGTGTTTTCTGTCCTGTAATTACCTGATAAACAAATTTAATATTTATATATAAATTTGTATATATATGTGCATGCTTGTGCATATTTTTTGCGTGTATGTGTGCATATTTATATAAAAAATATTCTAAAACATCCCCTTACACATCCCCCCTACACACACACACACACACTCACACAAACACACACACACATGTATGCACACACAGACACACACATATATATATATACACACACATGCACACACACACACATATGTATATATGTATTTGTTCATGGTTGTACACTAAGTGTAATGGTTCTCATCAAATAAAATGGAATCAGTGACCTGAGTTTAAATTCTGGAAAAAGTTTGCGTTTCCAAAGACTCAAAAAATGGTACTTGATGGTACCTTGCTTAACACTCAGCATTATAAGGTAGGGATCAAGGGTAAAGTGGAGCAATCAAGGGAAAGGAGTAGCGCCCTCCCCTACACCTCGGTGTAGTAGCTATTGAAAAGGGAGCCTTCAGGTTACCCTCGACAAACCCACCGGAAATAACGGATGAACCGATCACCAGAATTATTAGTAAGCAATTAGACGTAAAACTAGGTCCTTTCACCAAAGAAGAACTCGACACGGTTCTCAGAAGAATTAAAAATAGGAAAGCGGCGGGGCTAGACGAGATCCCCCCAGAAGTGTGGAAGACGAGACAATTCGACGATATACTGCTCCGCCAATGCAACGCAGTCTATAGTCAAAATAGGATAGAACGATGGACGAAGGGATGCATCCTTCCATTCCCTAAAAAAGGCGACCTCGGACTAGCCAAGAACTACCGAGGGATAACACTTACATCCATAGCAGCCAAAATCTACAATGCCCTACTACGAAACCGCATAGAACCCAAAATGGAAAACATCCTTAGGAAAAACCAAAATGGCTTCCGGAGAAATAGATCCACAACCTCACAAATACTAACCATCCGTAGAATCCTGGAAGGCGTACGGGCAAAAAACTTACAGGCGACATTACTATTTGTCGACTTTACCAAGGCCTTCGATTCCATACACAGAGGGAAGATGGAGCAAATCCTACTAGCCTACGGCCTACCAAAAGAAACTGTAGCAGCGATAATGATTCTCTACAGAAACACCAAAGTAAAAGTACGTTCACCAGATGGAGACACGGAATACTTCGACATTGTTGCAGGAGTACTACAAGGAGACACACTAGCCCCGTACCTCTTTATCATCTGTCTAGACTATGTGCTTAGGACTTCGATCGACAAAATCAGAGAAAATGGCTTCCAGCTGACTAAGAGAAGAAGCAAAAGGTACCCCGCAAAAACAATCACGGACGCCGACTACGCTGATGACTTGGCGTTACTAGCGAATACGCCTATTCAAGCAGAGACACTACTACATAGTCTGGAACGAGCTGCTGCCGGCATTGGCCTACATGTCAATGCAAACAAAACCGAATATATGTGTTACAACCAAACAGGCAACATTGCCACACTAGACGGAGCCTCTCTGAAACTAGTCGACAAATTCACCTACCTAGGAAGCAGCGTCTCATCAACCGAGAAGGACATCGACACACGACTGACGAAGGCATGGACAGCTATCGATAGGCTCTCGATCATATGGAAGTCGGACCTAACAGATAAAATGAAACGCAGTTTCTTCCAGGCAGCGGTTGTGTCGATACTGCTATATGGATGCACCACATGGACGCTTACGAAGCGGCTGGAGAGGAGGCTGGACGGAAATTACACAAGAATGTTGAGAGCAGTATTAAACAAGTCCTGGCGACAACACCCCACGAGACTCCAACTATACGGACACTTGCCCCCCATCACAAAAACTATACAAGTTCGACGAACCAGACACGCGGGACACTGCTGGAGAAGCAAGGACGAGCTCATAAGCGATGTACTCCTGTGGACCCCCACTCATGGATGTGCAAGTGTGGGACGACCAGCACGAACTTACATACAGCAGCTATGTGAGGACACGGGTTGTAATCCTGAGGACCTGCCGGAGGCGATGAGTGATAGGGAGAAATGGCGAGAGACGGTCAGGGATATCCGCGCAGGCGGCGCGACATGATGATGATGATGATAAAGCCTAAAGTCATTTCCCATAAGCTGATATCTATTTTTATGGTGAAATTTAAATATCAATTCATTTCTTTGATTTAGTAATTTACTGGTAATTCTATATTTTATAATACTAATTTTTTTTTCTAGACAGAGATTACATCTACTTCTGAAATTACTTGGGGTGGTTGATCTTTTAATAAAATTCCATCTAGCTAATGGTGTTAGGCCACTATCCTTCAATATCCAGAACCATTTAGAAAGGGCTGTTAGGTTTCTTAAGAAAGGGTTAGAAAAAGAATGCCTATGACTATAAAGCCTCAACTCCCAATTTCCTGTAGAAATTCCAAAGTATATTTTTATGTTCTTTCTGTTTTCCATTGGGAAAATGGTTGCCTTGTACACTACATTATCCAAATTACTTTTATCACCAACAGGACATTCTTTTCTAACTCTTCAGTTACATAATAGTTTACTCAAACCTTGTCTGTCAACACATTATTTTTCAATCAAATTTTTATTATGGTTGCTAATAATTTTGTATAAATTATTAGTGCAAGAATAACTGTTTTTAATTGTTTTCCTGTTAGAAATTTTTTCAATGGGTTTTTCCATTGAAATGTTTATCTAGAAGCCTTAAGAAGTACTTACCAATATTAATAGTAGATAATATACAAAAAGTCAGGTTTAACCATATTACATTTCTTTTTCTGTTTTTTTTTTTTTTTATTTTTACAGCTGCTATCATTGATATTCCTATCACTATTTGATGTTATTCAACATATTATTTGTCTCACCATTCACAATCCTCCAATTACAATTACTATTATTATTATTGTTAACATTGTTATTGTCATTGTTTTCATTGTTACAAATCTCAAAATTATCTTTAAGAATTTCTCGGTATTCTAATCTTTGTTTAAATCCACATGTTTTTTGACCATTACACTCTGGTATAAAAATGAGGCCATCATCTCTATATAAGCCTATTTGCTTAGGGTTGATAATCCTGCTCAAAGTATCTAATATATATATCCCCACCAGGTCAGCAATTTGTACAGAATCACCTGCACCAATGGGGACATCAAACTTGTTAGTAGTAATTTTAATCCAAGTCAAATTTTTATAATGAATATTGGATTTTCTACAATTTAATATTATTTCAAATTATTCATCGGTTATATCAATGACATTACTAGCATGATTTATACTGTTTAACAATAACTCCTTCATGATAGATGAATAAAAATCCATAATATCAAATTGAATAAATGTAGTATTTATTTTTTATTAATATTCTTAAACCATTTTATAGCATCATAAGAGTTCTTCCAAAGGTTATAGTTAGAGGTTTTTGTATATTCGATCCAATATTTTTGATAAGATTTTTTGAAATTATTCTTAGTTAGGTTTTTGATAGGTTAATTAACCTACATTGTTTTTTGTCATAAAAATGGGGCTTATGATCCTTAAAGAGAATGTAAGCATTTTTTTCAATCATTTTTTCCATTTTTTCAATCATTTTTCCCATTCTGTCTTCTATGTTTAGTTTACAAGGAAATTTAATGGTGCCATTATTAATTTCTGATAAAGTGTTATATCAGTCAAATTTATATATATATATATATAGGATTGAGATTGAATTAACTGTCTGTGAAGTTGTTTGGTTGAAGATTGAGAAAGTGCAAACATAAACATGTCTCTGATGACAAGGGAAAGGTCAAAGAAGGTTAATCATATACATATGAAGAGATCTACTTGGGTAGGGACAGTCAGAGAGAGAGAGAGAGAGAGAGAGAGAGAGAGAAAGAAAAACAGAAGAAAGAAAAACAGTTAGAAGAAAGAAAAACAGTTAAAAGATAGGGTTTTTGAGGTGGAATGCAACTTTGCACTCTGAGGAAGAAGTGGAGAGAGAAAAATCAATCTCTAATAACATAGTTGTAGTAAAATGACTCCAACTAAAATTATGTCATTTCCAACAATTCAAGAGATTAGAAAATACAAATGATACAAACCTGTGAAAAAAGAAATTTATTACATTCATTTTCAAACTCTCCTTCCTTACAGATGATCACACACCTACAGAAGAAGAAAGCATCCCTTCCCTTTTCAGTAATAGGCAACAAATCCTGATTGTCTCTCTCGGTTATTTTGCCAAGTGTCCAAATAAAAATCAACAAATAGATTCATCTACCTGATTTCAAATTCTGAAGGAAGCTGCTTGCATTTCACATAGCACTAATAACCTTGGGGAAAGTATGACTCCAACTATTCTCTCTTTAGATAAATAGTAGGGCAGGCTGATTTCTCTAACCTTGGTATGGTTGTAGATCTGGAGAGAGTTGGGCTCTGCCAGGCTATACTGCCCAAGACAAATGACATGAGTAGCACCCCTCCACCAAACCTGGTTACTGGGCCAGTAAGAGAGAAGTGGAAGGGGAGCAGCAGCCTCATGTGTCCCATTTGAAAAGAACTTTTCATAAAGAAAAACTGTTAACTTACAGAAGAAAATTTTCTCAATATCTAAAAAAATTAATTCAATTTCATTGTCACATTCTTTATATGATTACTTAAAAGAATGATTTGTTAAAAAATCTGATATATTAAAAACTCAATTTTTTTTCATTTACAAATTACACTAAATATTTTTCAAAAAAAGATTTAAAACCTAGTTCCTTTTAGAAATTTCTGAGGGATTATTATCATACTAAAAACTGGAAGTAAATCTTCACAAACCAGAACAAAAAAAATCACAATGTTAAAAAAACTTGAAAATTCTCTGGTCACTTATTCATTACTTAAAAGAAAGACAAGGAAAAATCTGAGAATAATTTTCTAAAAATCTCTAAGGAATTATATTTCTAAAAACTCAATATATAAGATTCTTAACTGAATTTTAAAACACCTTCAGACAAATATATTTTCCCATTCAACTTAGAATAGGTTTGCAGGAGAATGCTGATCAATGTTTATGCATTAAATAAACTAAAATGAATAGAATATTTAAAGAACTATTGAAAGAAATCAAACCCTTGTTGATGGGGACTTTAGTTTTAGATGAATTCTGGGAAAATTGTAATATAAAATAAATATTTACCACATTAGTGATATTAAGAAAAATCCATACATCTGATTGCTTAAGAGAGATTTTGGTCCACTCAAATTTTGGATGAGTAGGCATTAATTAATTTATCTAAAAACCTGCCCATAACATTGCATTATGTGAACCAAATTTGTTAAAAATTAGCTGAGTGGGTATCATACAGGTTGAAAATACTTGCACACACACACACACACACACACACACACATCTGCACACCTACATCTGCATGCACATGTACACGTTTGATTTTTATAAGCATAGATTAAAGGCGCCCAACTCAAAAATGCATTTCTAATGATGGACATCTTTTAATGTAATAACTGTAAAGATAAAAAGTTGACAACCTTAGTCGAGGGTGACCCAAAAGCTCCCTTTTCAATAGCTACAACACCAAGGTGTAGGGGAGGGTACTACTCCATTTCCTTCATCCTTACAGTGCTGAGTGCTAAGCGAGGCAGCATCAAGTACCATTTTTTTAGTTTTTGGTATGACTCGACCTGGGATTGAACCCTAGTCTCCTAGATCGTTGGTGAACACTCAACTCATTTGGTCAATACACCATTTATATATGAGATGTGCAAAAAAAAAATGTATCTCGACTGGAAATGTATTTATCAAGACAAAAATGAACAATGAATTAAATATCAATTTTTTTCAAAATAGTCTCCTTGATATTTGACACATTTATTCCAGCAAGTTTTTCATTGGCCTAAGCATTTCTGAAACTTTTTTCTTGAAATGCTTAAAATCTGTTTCATTTCCATAAATGTCTTCTGTGGCCTCAAATCTCAATTAATAACAGTTGAAAAAAATGTGAAATTATGCCATTTGAATAAAGACCGAAAGAAGAAAACAAGTAAAAAAACAAAATTTTTGAACTTGTAAAGAGCTTTATTGCATTCTGTTTTGAACTTTTTATTCTGAGGAACAAGTCACAAAAGAAAACATAAATATACCTTTATAGGCAATGAATATTAATAATTTCTTGTGGTTATTTCACTGAACATCGGAGTCAAAGTCAACAATTGTTTCATATCTTAAAAGATCCTACCTTGAAAGTCTTTCTACTGTGATGACTTTTTTTGTTAGTTACATAGGTATCAACCAGTAACCTCAAATAGATTTCAGATGTGCTACTATGTTTGCGTGTATATTTCTATGAGAGATTTTGTTTGGTTTGATTTATTTGTTTAACAGCATATCAACTCCTTATGGGCTATTTAATGCTGAAATTTGATTCATTTGTTAATATTTCATTGTGATAAGTTTATTTTCAATATTTCATCATTTTTGGTTTTTGTACTCATGTTTCAGCTTGGATGTCCATCGGCCTTCGACTGATATTTCAAGTTAAACTCGGGAGCCCACACAAAACTGTGAAGCCTTAAGTAGTCACAGTGACATTTATCAAGAAGAAATGAAGTTTAAGAGACAACTTCCATCATAACATCTACCCTGTGAGCATTACATTGGCTCCAAAAAATCTAGATTGAATGACAGAGAACAATGTCCAAAAACTTATCATAGTCTGTTTGCCCTATTTCAAAGGTCTAGCTCAAAAGATTCAAAAGATATAAAGTCCATATGATATCAAGACAATATTCATGAGTAGTATGACTCTTCAAATATATCTCTGTTGAATCAACCCTCCAACAAAATCCAACATGGCCAAGAATTACATGTACTCCATCTCATGCAGTTGTGCTTATGTATATAAAGGTGAGACATGTCACCCACTAAAAGTAAGGCTAGAAAAACATTGAAAAGTAGTATGTTGGAGAGAGGTAAAAAAGTTGGGTATGGCTGATCATATATTGAAAGAATAAGGAAACCATCTGCCCTAGTGGGATGAAATTAGAATAATTTATAGGGAAGAACACTGGAGAATAAGACATCTTAAAGAAAGAATGCATATATTGGGCTACAGTAACCTGCTGAGCAAAGCAAGCGTAGAGATGAATATGGTTTGGGAACCATTTATAAGAAATGAATCCAATTGTTCTCCCTCCAGCTATGGGTAAATAGTTGGACAGACTGGTTTCTTCAGCTTTGGTGAGGCAACTAGTCTAGGAGAAGGAAAACTCTGAATTCAAACCTGTTAAACTCCGCTTAAAAATTGACCTTGTGTCATATCCTACCAGAGCAGAGGGGTTGGGTTATGGAGGTGCCTGTGGTGTAATGGTTATCGTCATAGGAAATGGACACGGCGACATGAGTTCAAATCCTAGACAAGACTGATTGCATTTCACATAACACTAATACCCTTGAGAAAGGTATGAATCTAATTATTCTCCCTCCAGCTATGGGTAAATAGTAGGACACACTAGGTTCTTCAGCCTTGGTGAGGCAACTACTCTAGGAGAAAGAAAACTCTGAATTCAAACCTGTTAAACTCCGCTTAAAAATTGACCTTGTATCATATCCTGCCCGAGCGGAGGGGTTGGTAAATATATATAAGAAATGCTTGATAAAAAGAATGTGATATGAGGTAGGGTAAAAGCAAATATGAGAATAGAGAGGAGAGTCTTATAGGTTAATGGAGATATTGGGTTTATAAGTCTCAAAAATTCACTCTTAATTGTTTGGTAAGGACACATGGTACTGTGGATAAGGTGTTTGGTTGGAAAGTGCCTTCAATTGAAATCATTGGGAGGTTACAGTTTCAATCCCAACTCCAAGTAAGAATAACAAGGAATATCTATTATAACTTAACACTTGTACCTGGCCATGGTTTGCCGAAGTGGAACAGTCTACTCCTATAGATTAAATAAAGGGTTCAGTTTGAGGTTCTGTATAGGCTTCCAACTTTGACATGAAACACCTGAAGAAGGCTGAAGGACATATTGGCTGAAATGCTGTGAGTATAACGATGAAGATGTGGTCTATAGTCAAAATATTCTGAGTGATAAAAATTATCAAGCTTCATCACAGAAATTTAGACAAAAAACTATTTGACTCATTGACAGGACACTCTCGTCTCCACTCCAGGTCAGAGTGAACATGGTAGTAAAGGCAATGAATGAGTTCTCCATACTCCCTAGATCTCTTGAACTAGAGCCTCATCTCTAGATACAGTTTAATGTCATATCTTGGAGAGAGAAAGCAAAAATTTTGCTTTTATATGTTGGATTATACATGCCAGTAGTAAAAACCTATATTCAGGGAATGGAGTAGCACCCACCCCTACACCTTGGTGTTGTAGCTATTGAAAGGGGAGCCTAACTAAGGTTGTCAACTTTTCAAAGCTGACTTTCAAACAATATATGTCCACTTTGAAAATTTCCACAACACTATCTCCTTACCAACTGGTAATCTAGACTTGTTTTTGTACCAAGTTAAACTTAATGTGATCTTCAGTAATGAATAGTTGCTGAAAAATTCTCTGCTTAACTGAACAAGGATGACTTCTTTTTTTTTATTTTGTTGGCAGTTTGATTCTTATATTCACTCTTAATACATTGATGGAAATTTTAGCTCAAAATATTAGTTATGATTTAAGTAAATTTAAAATTCATTTTAGGGCTCTGAAAATGAAAGAGTTTAAATAATCTTTTTTAAATGTTTGAATCTTTAAATTAATTTCCAAACAAATACCGTTATAATGACCAAGAACTCATAACATGTAATGATTTCTTGTGCTGTCAGAAGTAGTTTTTGAAGTAGTCTTAAGAGAATAGTTATTCATGCTACTGGGTAAAATCATTAAAAATACCTTTGGGGAATTTCTGTTGAGGGACTAATTTGGATGAATTCCATTTAAAAGAAAGCAAAAAAAAAAAAAAAATCAAAGTAAATTTTAAAGATTTATTGATTATTTTGTTTACTTAATATGAAGGCCATTGGACAGGGCTTAAGTAGTACAAAAAACATGTTTTAGAATTAACCTTTTTAGATATATAGAAAGTTCCACAATACTGGATTAATTGCCATTCTTTGGTCTCAGAGTAACACTGCTATATTGGCAAAGAATCTATGGTTCTGAAAGAAAAGATTTTGGCTCTTTCACAAAAAGTTTTGCCTTTTCCTCTACATTTTCTTCAAAAATAGCAAATTGGTTCTCCGTTGTGTTTAATTTGCTGCTGAAGGCTGGAACTTTAAGGTGAAAACAAAATTCTTATGTTAACTTATTCCACAAACATAAAGTCTCTTGCATAAGGAGGGGGTTATGAGATATGATGAGGTGTTGATTAAAATTATTTTATAGGTGAACTTTTAGAAGCTTTAAGAAATGGAAAGCTAATTCATATCATCATCATAGAAGTATAGACCAGGGAAAAAACAACACACTATGCAGTCAAATTTGATTAAATCGTGGTTAACAATGTGCATACATAGCTATTATATGTGGTATCTGGTGATCCAACAATGGTAGCTTATGTGTTCTGGCTCAAATTCAACAAGTTTTGTTTGATGTTTATAAAGATAATGAACTTCTCTCTTATAACTGCTGAAGCAATTGATACAATATTTCAGAAAAGTGTAGGAACAAGCATCATCTTTCAAGCTGAAGCTGACATATCTACAGCAGTGTTTTCCAACATGGTCTATATCACCCTCTTTAGGTTGATATGAGGGTGTGGTGATTTAAGGCAGAGGAAGGCATTCAACGATTTTAAGTGGGCATTTAAATAAAAAAAATTGGGAAACACTGCTTTAAGCTTTTCAATGCTAAAGCTATATAAGTAAAGTAAAGTTAGCGACCATAGTCGAGGGTGACCCGAAGGCTCCCTTTTCGATATCTACTACACCAAGGTGTAGGGGAGGGCGCTACTCCATTCCCTGGATTGCTCCACTTTACCCTTGAACCGTACCTTATAATGCTGAGTGTTAAGCAAGGTGGTATCAAGTTCCATTTTTAAAGTCTTTGGTATGACTCGACCTGGGATTGAACCCAGGTCTCCCGGGCCATGGGCGAACACTCTAACCGCTGGGCCATTGAGACAATATAATGTTATCTAAAATGTCATCAGGAACAAAGTTGATTTTTTGTGAATTTTGTGAACTCAGAGGCTTTAGGGGCTAAAAATTCAAAGAGTAAGCTATAAAGAAAGAACTGATGATGATATATAAAAAATGTGGCTTTAAGTAAAGGTGATATGTTGAAGGTTATGACTTTTGACTGAAATGATGATATAGGAAATAAATGTCAACCTTTGTTAGGTCATTTTATACTGAAGTTAGTTTGTAATATGTATCAAAAATGTTGTCACTTGATCCCGCTTTACAAAAGATGCTGATAAATACTTTTCATATTTAAGATACCCAAGTTTATCTGATTTTTTAAATTAAATTAGATGGTTATTTTCTGTGGATTTTCAACCATCATATCAAAAAGAAGAGAAACTCTTTACATCTTCATCATTTCTTTAAAAAAATCCTTCCAAATTTTAGACCTCAATTATGTGACTGTTTCACTCAGTATTTCAATTCCAACTAAAATGCCAAAAATCCTTGACTCTTTTGTCATGTGAAAATCTTTCAAACAAGCTAAGTTCTGTCTTTCAGTTTTCTTACTTGAAGGTTGACTCCTGACCTCCAACCTGTCAATCACTGCCTCTGCCAGTACCCATGGGTGTTGAATTTGGGGTTATATCCATTATATTCAAATCATTATGCTCATTACATCATAAGTTAAATAATTATGGTCTCCAATCAAATATTGTGCAATAATTTATTGTTACAATCATTTTAATCACAATACCAATGTTTTTGTAAGTGCCAATGTATCAGTTTAGTTCAAAATTATTTTAAACATTATCTCAAACAGATCAATTAGGTTTTTTGATGGGACCTCGGAGTAATGTCAGAAGAGGTTGACTCCACACTCCCCAAACTCCAAAACAGAAGCCTCATCACTGAATACAGTTTAGTGTCATACTCAGGACACACTATTATTTGGGTGGGGGTCTTACCTCTCTGCAGGGGATACAGTTGGTGTATTTTAAACTCCAATAATGGATTGGGGATAGTAATGACAAAGACAAGACCACAACTAAACTAGAACAAATACCACTGTATAATCCCAGCTAAAAGGCTTTAAAGACATGCAGACCACCTGAATATTCTGATTCTGAGTAGAATCCACATAAAAATAATTCCTTCATTTTTTACATATCACTTCCAGAAATATTATATAATAGCAGGACTTGATATACAATATAAATTTTCAAGGTTTATTTTAAGAAAAAGAAATGATTTCAACCATGGCAAATATAGTTATTGAGATTGTTGTTGTCTTTTTTCATTCTTGAGAAAGAAGCCATACAGTCTCTATTGATTTTTTTTCTTTTAAAACTTAGATTGAAAAAAAAACAGGTTCTCATCATAAAACAAACAGTATTAGCAATGAAACATTACAATTTAAAACTGTTTTATTCTCACAGTTTTATCCAATTTGCCTTTACATCATTTTCTCTTTCTGATTTGTTGTTTTTACTCTTTCTTTTTGTTTATTTCTTGAAGAATTCATTGAACAAATAAATCTTTACCACACTTGACATATATCAGTATAAAATGCAAAATATAATGTGGGCTTCTAATGGAACTTTTAAAAATTCTTTTTTCTAAAGATTTTTCCAAAATTCATGAAAATAAATGCATAGAGGTCTATCAAAGTTCATAATGCCTGATATAAAATATGTGGAGATTAGAGTCTGGAGTTTTCTGCAAGAGAATGCTGATAAATTCTGTGTGGAACACTGAAGAGGGGAAAAAAAGATATTTTTATTTGGAAATTTTTGTAATGAAAATGAATAGGTTATAATCAGATAGGGAAATAAAATGTTACAGAAGCAGTCAATAAACTGGTACATATGTTGATCTATCTTTTTAACTGTTTATTGAAGTGTGTTCAAATCAATCAATCTATCTATCTATCTATCTATCTATCTCATTTTTTTGCCTATATTTAACTACCTATATATTTATATCTACACATCTATGTATATATCAATCTATAGCCCTATTGTTCAGTTTCTCTCTCTCTCTCCTCCTCTTTCCCTCTCTCTCTCTCTCTCTCTATATATATATATTTATATATTTATATATGTATATATATATATAGTGAGAGAAAGAGAGGGAAAGAGGGGGAGAGAAACACACACATATGCACACACACACAAACACACGCATACACATATGTCTGTGTCTGTTTGGGGAATTGTTTCTCTATATTTATAAATGGCAGAATGTCTTCTGAATTTTAAAATTCATTCTTTAAGACATTTTTTTCTTTTTTCTTTCTCTATTCTTCTCAATGAGGCTCCTTCATTTTTCTCATTCCTTCTCATTTAAATTTTTCTCCATTTTATTTCTACCTGAGCCTTTTTTTAAATTTATACTTGGCTTTTCTCCCACCTCCTTTTATTCTTCCTCCTCCTTCTTGTTCTTGTTCTTTTTTATTCTATCTTTCTTCGCTTCTTTAACGACTCTTTTTACTTTTCCTCCTACTCTTTCTGTTTCTTTGTGTCTCACAAATGTTTTTTATTAGCATTTTTGCATTCTGTTTTTTGTTTCTCTTTCCCTTTCATCATGATTTTTTCTCTCTTCTTTGATTTTATCATTAATTCTTTAATTTACAACCACAGACTCTCCAATCATGTCTCTTTAGTTGCAAAGTGCTGTTTCTTTCACTTTTCTGTAAAAATATATTTAAGATATTGGCAAACATCACATTTCCATTTCTTTTTTGTTTTTTTATGATCTCTTTTATGCACATCATTACAACCCAAAAATCTTTAAAAGAAAATTTCATACCTTGTTAGTTTCCTTATTTTCTTTGAATGCTTATTTTTTTTGTGTGTCAAACGATTTTTTTTTATCTGGAATACCCCAAAATTCAGAAAATTATACTCCCATTATATGAACTATAGTTATCATGTTTTTTTTTAGTAACCTCCTAGTCCATTGCACAATTTCAAAACTAGAAAGGATGAAAGAAACTCTAAGAAAATCTGACTTGAATGCAACCAATATGAGCTTTACTTACAAAAAAGTTCAGTGAAACTATTTAGTATTGCATTGATGTGAAGATGTAGAAAATTATACATTTCACTACCCAACTATTTAGGGAATATATAAAAATACATAACCAAATCAAACAGAGAAAAAGACAGTCAGAGAGATAGACAGATAGACAGACTTATATAGGAACTATTATATAGGAACTATAGATAATTTTATTTTTTTTATTAAATTCTCAGAATATTAGCCCATTGGCAGGGTTTAAAATATGCTGCCTGTAAGCTCTGCTGAAGAGTAAGAACCCTCTCTCCCTCACAAAAAAGGATATGCTATGAATGAAACTAAATTGTATCTGATAGTGAGGCTCCAGTTTTAGAGATCCGGGGAATGTATAGTGTTCCTTCATTGCTATTACTCTCTTACTCCACTCTGATCTGGTGCGGTAGTACCTATTAGGTCTCATCTATTAGGTCTCATTTATTTGGTCCCATCTATTAGGTCCTATCTATTAGGTCTCATCTATTAGGTCTCATCTATGAGTTAAATAAATCAGTTTCAAAATTATTCTTATTTGACAGAAAGAAAAAAAAACACTTTAAAAGCAACTATATAAAAAGTTTAAATATGAATGTAGAATGAATGTGAGTCTCTAACCTCTTGGCATAAAATATACCTAGACAGATTTACATGTCATTAACATCAATCAATCTGTCATTCAATATGAATATGTACAGACATTATTAATTAATAAATACACTGATTAAAAATAAAAGTAGTAAGTTAAGTTAGTAATCTTACTTGAGAGTGACCCAAAGCCTCCCTTTTCAATATCTACTACACTGAGGTGTAGGGGAAGCCACTACTCCATTCTTTGGATTGCTTCACTTTAGCCTTGATCCTTACCTTATAATGCGGCATCAAGTACCATTGAGTCTTTAGTATGACTTGACCTGAGATTGAACCCCAATCTCCAGGACCATTAATGAACACTCTACTCATTAGACCAATATCTCAAAAATCTGGGAACTTTCATTATTACATCCATAATTTCAGACGTTATGCAAACAATTCCAATAATAGATTTTCTTACTTTCCTAACATCTAACAAAATCTTAGTGTCTAAACTAAAAAAATTCCCATCTTCTTTTTATCTGAAGACAACAGCACCTATATCTTATTATTTATCTTGTTCTTGATAATGGCCCAAGAATGGGGTAAAGTGCTTAAACAAACAAAAAGGAAAGAAAGAAAAAAATCAGGGAGAATTCTGACACTCCTTTGTTTCAGGCATGATTTTGATGTAAAAAAGAAGAGATATTTAATAAAAACAATAATAAGGCATTCTTTATCAAATTTAAACAGATTTGTTTACTCACACATATAAGTACGCACACACACACACACACACACACACATACATGTACATATAAATCATTTGGTTTGGTTTCTTTGTTTAATAGTCCATCAACCTTCATGGATAATTCAATGCCAATTAAATATTCCACAAAGGCTGATATGCCATTAAACAAATAAACCAAAGAAAATTCTTATGCCAAAATGATCCTTATAGTAGAAGTACAGTAGAGGTACTATTTGACTCATAGCTGAGGAAATGAGAGGTTTCATACCATTTCCTTGAGTATTAACTGGAAAGTGAATGTAATAGCATGACTGAAGTTTGAACTCACTTACTACAATGTCACAGTCTAGTATGTTAGATCCTATGCTACAAGGATTTCCCTTGTGTATTTATGAATGCATATGCATACACACATTTATTTTTATCTATGTATACATTTTCTTGTTTAAAAATAGCTTTTTCACATATCTTACATGCATATATATATATATATATATATATATATATATTATATATATATATATATATAATGGCTGCCAGCTCAACATCAAGAATGCCCTTCACAAGATATGCTTTTGTAAAAGAATAATTAACCATGCCATGAATAGAGGTGGCTTTTTAAGCCAACAAGAGATTTAAAGTCTCTGGTGTAAATTTGGCATACATGAGATTTAATCTCATGGGAAACTGTATTAGTGTTGAGCACTTTTTCATACAAACTTTTCTAATTTGCATTTATCTTTTAAGGTTATATTGTGAGTTTGCATGTGTATATATATATATATATATATATATATATATATATATATATGAGTGTGTGTGTGTGAGTGTGTGTGTGTGAGTGTGTGTGTGTGAGTGTGTGTGTGTGTGTGAGTTTGAAAAGAATTTGATCAGCTTGATCAGTCTTTTCATTTAAGTTATTTCTGTCTCAATGTACATTTCCTTCAGCTTAAAATTGTACAATAAGAAAAAGATCTACTTTTGTATCAAATTTCTCCTTTTTGGAAGGAAGTTATTTTGCACCTTACATTTTACAAAGTTTTTTTTATTTTATCTTCAGAACAGCATAAAGTTAAATGTGTTATCAGTCATTGTTTTACTATTGCATTTCATCTATTTCTGTCACAATCATAATATCAGCAAGTATCAATAAGTCTGTTGCTTTGCACTTACGTATTAGCAGAAATATGCAATTGATATTTCCCATTGAATATATATATATATATATATATATATATATATATATAAGTAAAATTGTAGGTCAAAATAGGCTCTTCAGCTTTTAAATAACATCTTGCCTAGGAGATGAAAAAACTATGAATTTGAAATCTGTGGAGTGTTGTTTGGAAGAAAATTGCTCCAGTCAAGAGTTATCAGATCATCTAAAATTGTTGCTGATCCTCCACAAGCATTCACTTCTATAAACAAATTACTTCTATAAGCAGTTTGATGTTTATTTCTAGCTCAACTGCTAGCCAATCATTCATCATTCATTAGGGGATATATATATATATATATATATATATATATATATTTATATGTATATATATATATACGTGTGTGTGTGTGTGTGTGTGTGTGTGTATGTGTGTGTGTGTGTGTGTGTGTGTGTGTGTGTGTGTGTGTGTGTGTGTGTGTGTGTGTGTGTGTGTGTAATGAGATAAACAAAAGTGAAAAGACAAATAGACATATTTCTTTGAAGCTATTTATTTTTAATTGTTCACAACTAGTTTTGAAATTAGGTCATATTTTGAATTTTTTTTTTAATTCCAAGTTTTTGAAAGAGATTATATGCCACAAAAGACATGATGAAAAATGAACTAGTAATCTACCATATCAGTTCATTAAATAAAAATTACTTTTTGGCATCTAAGTGTTTTGAACTGATGATCTTATGTTTCTTGCATATCATGACCCCCCTGACAGAGATCTGCAGGAAGGATCTATTTGTTTAGCATTGACTGGGTAGATTTCAAATTCGCTATAGCTGTTTAGTCAGACATTTGACTTTTATATTTGTTTCGTGAGTTGTTTACATGACAACATTTGTCGATTCTGTTTCAAAACAATTTTTTTAGGATAATTTAGTTTGATGTAAAAGCCATTTGGGATCAGTTCTTGTTTTTGCGAGTTGCTGTTATCATTGTAACATTGTTTTTTCATAAAAGAAGTACGAGGTACCCAATAAGAATCAAACTCACAAACAATTGTTTGTTAATCTAGTTTACTAACTATTATAACATGTGAAGTGCACTTGTAAACATTTTATATTTTAGATATTAAATTAGCTCAGCTTAATAAATTTCTTCCTCCATTTGATCAACCTTTTCTCTCAGAATATACTGAGTACATCTAATTTGAATTCAAAGTTTTTCTTTCTCCAAGACTGGTTGACTACCGAGGCTAAAAACCCCAATCTGTATTTCTATTTACCCATAGCAGTGGGGAGGTAGAACAGATGGATTTATTCCTTTCCTACAGGCATTAGAATGAAGTGAAGCATTGTCTCATCCAGGATTTGATTTCAAATCACCAATTCCATTTCTTACAACAATTACTATTTTGCACACACACACACACACACACACACACACACACACACACACACACACACACACACACACACACACACACACACACACATATATATATAATTATGTGAATATATTAATTTATTGATTGAGTGATTGATTTTAATGGCATGTCAACCCATCTAGACTTATTCTATGCCAAGAGGTTAGGGAATCACATTCATTGTACTTCTTTTTTACATTTCTTTGTGTAGTTGTTTTTTTAAAAATTTCTTTTTGTATATGGTCCAATTAAATATAAGTATTTTTAAGCAGATTTAATTGAGCTAGAGATGGACCCTAACAGGTACTACCACTTCTGGTCAGACATGACCTGGAAGCAATGTCAATGATGGGGTATTTCACCCTCCCCAGAATTCCAGAACTGGAGCCTCACTATTGAATACTTTTTGGAGGGGTCATACCAATCTGTAGGGGACACAATCAACATATTCTAAGCCTCACTGATAAGAAATTGTTTGCTTTTTAAGATTTTAAAATATCATGCAAGTACACATATTTCTTAACTGTTTTTTTTTTTAAATCATTGCTTATAGCTGAAATTAATAAGAAGACAATTTACAAGAATTGTTACATATTGACCCTTGACAGCTGGTTATTGTAGATTTTGTAAACAGGATATTCCAGCTGTGTAAACAAGAGAACAGTGAAAGTAAATGACATAGGTTGAGAACTGGTAGGAGAACCAGAAGTAACGTAGAGGCGTTATGAATATTATATATACACAGATACCCATGCACAGGGAAGATGGGATTAAGTCAGTCAGATTTGGAGAGAGGTCAGCAAGTATCCAGTGGTGGGTGGTTGCAAAGGAGATACATTGATAAACCCTTAGAAGGTCTTCCTCTCTCCTTGTGTTTGTGTCTGCTATGAAATTGTACCAGTCTGAATTTTTGTATCTGAACAGCATGAATTGCCTATTATTTTTTAATTTTAATATTCAAGATAATACCAATAACATTAAAGAATCAACTGCCCCACCTATCTTACAATAATCTAAATATCTTGTTTGAAGTTGATGAACTTAAATTAATTAATTTGGAAATTGTTAATTTTGTTAAGATATCCTTGAATTAAATAAAGAGGATTTGATTAACTTAGCAAATTTGTTGCAAACTGTCTCACCTATAATATCAAGAGAATAAGATGTCCATGCATGTTCATACATGTCCAAATCTTATACCCTGTTTTTGCCAAAGATAAATAATAAACCATTCCATTATGATTGTGGGAGTTTTGATAAAGAAAAGGGGGAAAAAGGAAAAATGTCAGAGAAAAAAGGAGGCAAATATAAGAAAGAAAGAAAGAAAGAAAGAAAGAAAGAATTTTCATTATACATCAGATAAGATCTACTTCAATGGAAATGTAGGAAACAATGAAAAAAGAAAGGAGAGAAAAAAAGAAGATATAGAAAGAAAGAAACAGATGCAAGAGAGAAATGAATGAAATAAAGAAATGAATACTTATTTTTAAAATTTATTTTGGAAGTCTATTTTTAACCAAAAAAAAAAAAACATGATGATGTGATATTTCATAAATAAAATCTTCAAAAAGCCATCAAAATTATTCAATTTTGATAAAAACTTTTAGTACATATTCATTATCACATTAAAGAACCTGAACAGATTAAAAGCCATTTTATTTTATCTATTGTTTAATTGTCTTTTTTGTGATCAAGCACAACAAAAAGAAAACTTCAGTAAATCAAATTTTTAAAAAGTTGCTGTGAAAGAAAAGAATGAGCAAATAAATAAAGAATGAATAAGAAGAGGCAAAATTGCAAATATGAACACCAAAATTTTCTGATTTCATTGAGTGGGCTAAAATGTTTTTGGTTAAATTTATGTCTGCTTTATATTTAATATTTATTGCATTTTTAATATTTTCAGTTGTTAATGTATTTTTTCAAATAATATATCTAAATCCTAATTTTTAGATAACCACCATCTACTGTTGAGTTCATTATCATAAGAATCTTTAATATAACAAAATGATATTTGTAGATATATGTATCTATATAAAAGAAAGAAGACTTATAAAAAGTGGAATTTCAATGGTACTGCAAGTTAATATTATAGGTGCTGTGTTACTGCATGTGTACAATATTACATTGTTCAATAAGTCTATAGCATGACACACATAGCGTAATGAAGAAAATTCTAGACAAAACTGTTTGTGTTTCACTTTGTGAAAAAGGGCATGTGTCCATCTCCTCCCCCCCCCAATTAAGAGTAAAATAGTAGAGCTGATTGGGCTTTCCAGCCTTTATAAGGAAACCAAACTAGGAAAATAAAAGACAATTCAAAGTCTAAGGACGTTGTTTGGAGAATCTATGGCTGGCTCTCCACAATCCTTCATCACTATAAACAAAACTGCCAGCGACATTCATTTGTTAAATTTCAGTTAGATTAATAGTTCTGATTAATGCCCATGAATGAACATTGTTATTAACTGGATAGGTAGTTATTAGCTGAATTTTGATCTGAAATTTTCATTGCATAATATTTTATCTATCTTATCTATGCAAAAATCATAACCTTCATCTCATTGTTATTATTATGATTATTTTTTTTACTATTTTTTCTCACCTGTGGTAACTGTTGGATTTCCCAGGATTCTGAGAGTCAGCAAGTCTCCTCAGGTCTCCAGGGCTCTTCTCAGTATTCTAACCAGTCTCAGCAGGACTAAGGTCAAGAGAGTCTTTATTCTTCTACAAATTTCTAGTTCCACCAGTCTCTTTCTAGGTTCTTGGAAATCATTACAAAGACTCTAACAATAACTGATGGATGGTCACTTTCATGCCCCCACAGCTTTTTTACTCTCTGGCAAGGTCCAAGTATTTATCTATTTTCCACTTTCTTTTATTTTAACAATATAATCTGCTGGAACAGCAAAGTTTGATTATTTTTATGTTCATTTCTTCTTATCAATTACAACTTCTGGGCTGGATGATGGGATCCATTTTTATCTTAAAATTCCAGAGAATTTTGTGAGATTAATTTTCTGGGAACGATTCTTGCACAGTTTCCAATGGATTATACTTCCCAACCTCTCCTACCTGCTACTGTACCCATTTTGTGCCAGTTTGGTTCATTCACTTATCCTATCCTCTTTTTTTTTCTTGACTTATAGAGTCTGTCGATGTCATATCTCAGACATGGCACTTCATACATTGTCATCAATTTCCTTTCCTTGTTCATTTTTTGAATGGCCCTCCATATATTATAAGGTAGACTGCCCTGGTGTTTATTCTTTTCATAATATTTCTGCTGCAGAGTTTGGTTTCAAGAAGTTTCTTATTCTTCTGAGTAAATCTTTTCTTACTTTTTCTTTCTCTGTTTGATGGTGCCCCCTTCCAATTATACTGATTTTTATTTCATCCCTTGTGAGTTCTTCACTCTAGCTAACGCTGTGAGCATTTCACTGGAGTCTGAATGACAATAAGACTCCTCAGGACTCCAGAACTCATCTCAGTATTCTAGCCAATCTTAACTATCCTGTGGTCTGAATAGACTTGATTTGTCCTTCAATTTTTGGCCCTTCCACTTCTCTTTCCAAGCCTTTTGGGACTGTTTCAAGTGTGCCAATCATAAGTGATATCACCATCACCTTCATGTTTCAAAGCTTTCTCAGTTTTCTGGTAAAGTCTAAGTAATGGCATCTTTTTTGCTTTTTATAATTTTCACTTTGTGGTCCACTGGGATGACTGTTCTTTGGTTTTTGCTAATTTTCACTAGGTTTGGGGTTCTGATTAGGATTGGGTGATCTGTTTGTATCTCACAATTCCAAAGAATTGTTTGCATCTCATTCTCTAGGACAGAACCTGGTTTGTGCATATACTATTTGGTAGAATGGTCAAATTTCAATTTCTTGCACAATTCCCAGTGAATCACCTTCCCAACTCAATCATTTCTAGTTTTATACTCTTTTTGCACTAGTTTATTACATTTGTTTATAATATGATTAATTGTTTTGTCTGTGTCAGCACATAACCTATACTTGCTATTCTGTTGCATACTACTGATTTTGGCTTTAATATAATTGGTCTTTATGGTATTGTTTAGTGTTGCTATTAAAAGAAATTCACATTCTCTCTAAACGTTCCCCTTTCATAGCTATGTCCTGGTCTTCTCATCTGAGATTTCACAAGTTATTTACTTGAAATTGTTTTTCTTCCCATTTCTGTTTCCTAGTTTTTGTTGTTCTATTTGCCCTTATGTTGTCAGTGCTGTTACTGGCCATTATAATTAGTGTTTCTTTGCACCTTTAATGAAGTTCATGTATGTATAAAATGATTAATTATAAAAAGAAATTTTTTAAGAAAGAGGGCTTAAAAGTGTGGAATTCTATTTTACTAGAGCAAGTTTAAAACCTAAAATATAAAATTATAATCCTGCATTACTTGTGAAATGGTGTGTAAATGGTTTGACTTCCATATTTATGAAGGTAAATTCATCAGATGACAAAATGCATGCACCCATGACAGAGAAAAAAGGTTTTAATTCTTTGGACCAAATAAATAGCTATATAATTTATCTATTTACACACACACACACACACACACACACACACACACACACACACACACACACATATATATATATGTTTTTATATATATATATATATATATATATATATATATATATTACACTTATATAAATTTAAAGTTAAATCATTGTTAAATTTTAGTTAAACAAAACTGGTAATATAAGCTCGAATAATTTTTCTTTGTGATTGCTTATATTTTAATTTTCAGTTATTCTCTTTTTAATGGTTTTTTAAAATGATGTTTTGTCTTTAAAGAAACAATAAAAAAATGAACCAGTAATTTTTCACATTCATTTATTAAATGAGGATTATGGAAAGAAATGAGAGAAGAAAGAATTTGATAGAGAGTTTACATTTTCATTATTGAATTTTACTTTGTTATGAGCTTTATCACATAATGATTTTGAAAAACAAAACTTAAATTTTAGAAAACAATAAATGAGGTTGTCATAGCCATGTAATTAGGACATATAAACACTCCACCAAATTGGTTTTCATGTCTTATTTCTCTTTTATTCAGTCAGATATTTTATCCATATATATATATATATATATATAAAGATAGAGAGAGAGAGAGAGAGAGAGAGAGAGAGAGAGAGAGAGAGAGAGAGAGAGTGAGGGAAGAGTGAGTAAGAAAGAGAGAGAGAAAGAGAAATATGTTTTCATAAGAACAACCTCTCAAGTATGAAAATCAGATTTAATAAAATCATATATTTCCATGATAGACACTTACTTGTCTCTCTCTCTCTCTCTCTCTCTCTCTCTCTTTCTCTCTCTCTCTCTATATATATATATATATAATCACATATATATGTATGAGAGTATTTGTATATTCATATTGTACGTATACAAGCATATATACATACAAATGTTGAACTTGATGTTCATGCACATATATAAAAAGACATATATACGCATAATAACAGACAGCTAGCCAAACCAAAACATATCTATGTACATATATTTCATAAATCATATATAATCACTTTCACAAGCATAAAAACAAGAACTGAAAAACACTCACCAATCTAAGATCTTAAGCCAAGCCAAATAAATTCTTTTACTCCTAAGATTACTTGCTTCTTCCTGTCAGTCCAAGAAAAGTCTGAGAAGTGACTCTATGTTTGTCTCTCTCTTTATAAAACCAAAATCAAGACATGAAATAAGCTTGCAAGACGAGAACTTAATGATGAAAATAAAAAGTATGAAAAGTACTTTTCCTTTGAATAGGGCCAAGATTCAAACAAGACAGAAATTGCTTTTGCCTGATGTCAGATTTTATCTCACAACAAACTTATGCAGATCATGGTCTCTGTTTGAAAAAGGCATGCCACCAAACACTTTCATTCATTGGCACAAGGCTATCAGAAGTAGTACAAGTTAAAACTTGTTTCATGTTTTGCTGATGAATATATCTTTAGTAAAGCCTCTAATATTAGCTGAATCATAGCATCCCACAATATTTCAAGACACTTTTGGAAAAAATATCTATGATTGAAAAAGAGTAGAGTTGAAATCCTCTTTCCTGTTCTTTGTTATTTCCTTGGCTTAAAACAAAAAATCACTCCAATTTTTTTTTAACTGAATAACTTTATACAAACAAAAGAAAATTAAGAGAATTTTAAGATAAATATTAGGATTAATGATATAATCCCACTAATGGTAAAATAGACAGAAAACACAGACGCATATACTATTTGTAAAGTTGTGTGAGGTTATTACTTTAATGGAAATATACATTTACATACCTCCATCATAGATATGTGGATGGATGTTATATCTTGAAACTCTTACCCCAAATAGAGTCAACAACAAATTAAAGCACCACCAAAACATTACATTTTAACTCTTATGTTCTTAATTTCATTAATTAAATTCATTAATTTCAATATTGAAAATTTTAAAATGTTAAAAACTTATTATTCATAAATTCATTAACTGCTATAGACTGATGCTCCTAATCAATGACATCTCCATGAAAAAAACCCCAAACATTTGAAGTAATTTACAAACCATTAAAAATTGGATGATAAAGTCGATAAGCTAAAGTTCAAATTACATTCAAACACTGGCATCCATAAGCCTTTCAGGTTTCATAAGCCAAACAGTCATTAAAATAAAATCCTTTGATGAAGAGTGAAAGCTAAATCTGGTCAGGATTAACACATTTATAAAGATATTCTTTTACCCATCCTTGTGCTAATTCTTTCTTATATATATATATATATATATATATATATATATATATATATATATATATATATATATACCATGAGTGTACACACACACACATATATATATATATATATATACATACATATATATATATATATATATATACACATATATACATACATGAATATACATATCATATCAATATAATATATAATATTTAGTATTATTGACTATATATATATATCTATATATATATATATATATATATATATATATATATATATATATATACACACACATATATATATATATGCATATATATGAGGATCATTAAATAAGTTTCCAGATTTTTTTCGTATGGGCACTTTTATTGATAGTACATACATGAAACTCAAGTCCTCTTCGAAGTAATCTCCTCCGGCTGCAATGCACTCATTGTACCATTCCAACAACCTATGGAAGGCCCCATGGAAGTCCTCTTGTGTGAGTGTGTCAATGACATTCAGCATGGCCTCTTTCATCTCCTCAATTGTTTCATAATGAGAGCCTCTGAGCTTAGGGAATAACCAAAAGTCACAGGGAGCAAGGTCTGGACTATAGGGAGGATGAGGAACTGTCTTGATACTCATCTTGATCAAATAGTCTGTGACAAGGATGGAGTTGTGGACTAATGCATTGTCCTGGTGGAAATGCCACTGACCTGATTTTAAGAGTGCTGGCCTCTTCTGATGGATTCTCTTCCTGAACTCCCTTAAAACCTCATCATAGTAACCCTAACCCTAACCCTAGCCCTTTGACCAATCAACTCTTGTGTATTAATTTCCTTATTCCTCCTACACCTTTCATCATCCCTCACAGGCTCTCTGCCTTCCTTGAATATCTTATGCCACTCAAAAACTCATGCTTGATTCATGCAAGATGCTCCAAAAGCAGTCTTAAGCATTCCATACGTTTCTGTGGCATTTTTCCAAGTTTAAAACAGAATTTTATTGCATATCATTCTTCTAAAGTGTCCTCACATCCAGCTTGCATTTTTGAAATTCACCATCTGTGACACTCAGGCTTTAGTAGGGTGTATTCCAATTCCTGCTGTAGCTGTTCCTTTGAACCTGAAATCATAAAAATTGGTCAGTCATCTCATAAGATATATAGCAATAACATAGTGAATTTTTAAGAATCTATGACAATTTTAAATGCCTGTACAAAAAAATGTCTGGAAACTTATTGAAGGCACCACATTTATATGTAGTTAATAATACTAAATATATATATATATATATATATATATATATATATATATATATATATATATATAGTTAATAAACTAAAAAAGATTTCTTGCATATATATTGAGCAAGCATAATGACCCTTTTACTTTGAAAAACTTGTCTCTAATCTGCTAATAGTGCAAATAGCATGCATTATTGTATGTAGAATGTAAGACAGTTTATTCTCACCAATGCTAAACAAATACAAATAAGCAACAAAAATATACTGTAAAATATTAATTGAAAAAAAGACTCCAAACATGAATCCCACAAATCTATAGTGGATCTCATCAGGACCTTTAAATTTTTGTAATGTAGTGGCTGCTATCTTCCACCAGTAAACCTGGAGCCGAGCCATGTCACCGCAGCAAAAAGTCAGTCATGATAACTCTTACTATTGGTGTTAAAGACAGTCACACAGGAAACTTGTGGATTTTTAAAAAAAGACAGTTAGTTATTGTGACAAGCTACAACCTAAATTTTTGGACTAATCTAAGCTGTCCTCCCCTCCCCATTACAGGATAGCCACAAATTTCCATAGAATAGATCTTTTTTTTTTGATTGATTTGAAAATACCACTCAATGTCTTCCTGTTTTTGAGACTGGACAGAAGGTAGTTGTAACATTGGCAATGAAGTGAAAAGAATTTTTCTTTGACCAAGTTCCTGTCTTCCTTTCCTGATATGAACAATTTCATCTCATCTCACCTACAACACTACATTTCGCTTGTCACTCACTCAGCAGATGTTTTGAATCTGCAGCCAAAATCATACACAGTGTCCAAATATTTTACAGTAGCCTCAAGATTATATTTAATGCTGTTTGGTAACTGATTTTTAATCATAGGATTTATATCTTTTAAATTTCCAATTTTTAGAAGTTCTAATTGATTGTGAAGCACAGCATTTTGAGTATCATTTGTCAACTTTGATTTTGTCTTACATGTTCTTCACCTATGGATAAGGTTATCTGCTAAAATACAAAATCAGAGCATATGCAAATCAGAAAAAATCAACTTGTGCTCAGCTTTGAACAATAATTCACAAATTTCTGAGAGAATAATTTCTGGCTTTATTTTATGCATATAAATTACTGTAACCCAGCAAAAACTGCACATCATAGTGAGATTTATAGTCAAATAATACATTTAAAGGACTTTAACTTAAGGAATAAAACAATTTCCAGTTCAAATAGCAATTAGATGCTATTTTTGGGGGATCTAAATTCTGCTGGTCCTCTTTTTTGAATCATCCAAATTCTTGATATAATGACAATAATCCTTAAAATAGAAGCATCAGTACCCTCATAGGTTACTAATATATAAAAAACAATTAGTACATGCATTGTCTAGTCTTGAAATAATTATTGAAATAATGCTTGATTGATTTTTCAAATATTTAGTTTGATAAATCAGTACAACATATGTCCTGAAAGTTTGGTTTGCTTTATATAATGAAATCAATCCCTGATGGTTTATCAAATGCTAGAATTTCATTCACTTGTAAATGTTTGATAATAATCATAACTATTTATATTTTCAACATTCTATTACAATCATCTTTTTTAAATTGCCCTTTTTTTAATCTGTCTACACTTATCATTTGTTTGCACATTTATATGGTTTCAAGTGTGCCTATCTAATACACATGATTTGCTCAAAGTTATATTGTTTCAAGTGTTCCTATCGAATAACAATAATTTGTACTCAATTATACGGCTTCATTGAACTATTCCTTTCCAATAATTATCATTTATTTTCACACAGTTATATAGTTTCAAGCATTCTTATTGAATACTATTAATTTTCAAACATATCTATTTAACCTATAGAAGGGACTATAACTGGTACTTCCACTGAAAGTGATCCAGAGAGTAATAGCAATGAAAACGTACTCCAGACTCCCTAAAACACCAGAATTAGAGCCTCACCAATGGATACACTTTAGTGTCATATCTAAGACAAGTCTTTTTGGGGGAGGGTCCTACCCTTCTGTTGAGGATGCTGTTGGTATTTTCTAAGCACTACCAACAAAGTCACCTGAAAATTTGTACATCTGAGACATCTATTCATTGAATGTCATATTCTATCATTCCTGATCTAAACAGATATCATAAAATAAACTTTTGCATATCACTATAATAAAGAATTACCTTTTTTTTCTTACTCATACTTACCTTTTTATACTTTTATCTTTTGGATCCTCAGATTTTATACCTGAGGTCAAAAAAATTAATGAAGGAAAATGCACCCCCCGTCCCTGCCAGAAACAACCAAAATTAAAAAAATGAGCACAAAATATTCAAACTTCATTTTAGGGTACAGATATTTTTGGTTAAAGCTATTCCATCATCCCATTACAAGAAAGGCTTAAAAAAGGTTACTATATTAAGTCTTTCTTTTTAAATGTGTCCAAGGAATGTCAACAGAATATTTTATCATTTCAGATATGAATATATACCATGAAATAATCTTCATATGTCACTTTAAGATAAGATCACTTTACAAATTCTCATTCTGTTTCTGTTCCTTCAAATTAGTAAAACAGTGCAGTAGAAGCTTGCTTCACTTACTGAATCAATATACTCACTAGAGCAGGCGGCCTTTTGTTCCTTTACATCTTTCCTTTTTTTTTTTTGCTTTTTACATTACGGGACAGAGGTAGTACTATTAAATAAACAAAATGGAATCAGTATAGGTGAATAGTACACATCAATTCTCTGTATGACATGTGTCTCAAAAGTGCTAGAATTGTTGACATACAAAGGTTAAGCAGAAAGTCTACAGTTTAATTAAACAACTTCTTATTTTTTTCTGTTATAATTCATTTTTATTTTTATTTTTATATTGATCCAATTTTTATTAAAAGGAAAAATCAATGCCAGAAACTGCTATATCAGAAAAGTGACTTCCTCAAGTATCAGAATCTATGCAAATATATATATGTGTAGCATAGAATGTAGCAACAATTCAAAAATAAACAAATGAATTGAAAAAAAAATAAATGAGGTTTTATGACATGGAGGACCACAATGAAACCCACAGTAAAACTAAAAATCATGATATTCATTTTCCATTGCACATTTCATACTTTTGTTTTGTGTATAATTTATTTTGTGCAATCTTGAACCTGAACGCCAAAAATATAGAATAACTTTTGAAGTAAACAGCATGCAGTGACAAATGAACACATTCTCAACATAATTCTATCAAAGAAATTTAGAAAAATAGTTATTATAATAATAACTATTCAAGGATGTATTGACTTTATTTTACAACAAAACCAACAAATAAAAGCAAAACACATTGAAAAACCTGATATGTTTTTATTCAAATATTTTAAATTATTTATCAAGTAAGCCTGGAACTGGAAATAGTCCAGATTTCTGGATTTGCTGGATATTTTGATTCAAGGTAGATATTTACTTAAAATTTTATATTACAATGGAAGCAAAGAACAAAACTATTTTTATTTCACATTAATTTACTTCTAAAACAGAGTCTGTTTTAATTCATTTAAAATTTATAAAATACTTGTAACTATAGAATATCCATAGACAGGGCCATTTGCCTAATGAGTTGAGTGTTTACCAATGGTCTGGGAGACCAGGGTTCAATCCAGGTCGAGTCATACCAAAGACTCAAAAAATGGTACTTGATACCGCTTTGCTTAGCACTAAGCACTATAAGGCAAGGATCAAGGGTAAAGTAGAGCAATCCAGGGGATGGAATAACACCCTCCCCTACACCTTGGTGTTGTAGCTATTGAAAAAGGAGCCTTCTGGTTACCCTTGACTAAGTTTGCCAACTTTACTTTTAACTTACATATAATAAATAGGATGCAAATAAACAGAAAAACATCATTTTATTTAAAAGTACAAATTAATGCACTTGAATTCTTAAAACATGTCGATTTTCTTCTATATATTATACTACATATAATGTATAGGAGGAAAATTCAACTGAGGAAAGTAATAGCTGAACTAGCAGAACTCTTTGGCATCATGCCACTTTCATAATTACCAATTTTCAAAAATTGACAGTTTTCTGGATTTGAGGATTTCTGCAAACCAGATAAATAGTTCGGTACCTTTATAACCTAGTAATTGAGTATTTTCCCTGTAATCTATTTTTTAAACCTTAAACTGTATTTTAAGTTTCTTCCAGGTAATTGATTGAAATAATATCCACTGTTGTGTTTAAGCCAATGTTTCCAAAAGTTTTGAGCGGTGCTGCTCCCAGACCACGTTTCTACTGTCTCCACACATATATACAATTAACCGATATGTCTGTTTTGGTATCTGCAAAATTCAAAGAACTATTCATTAACACTTAGTTTGTGATCATATCTAACTAAAGCTTCATTAAAATACAATTATCAACATTCTCCCAAAATATCTGCTGTCTGATCTAGATGGTGTGTTACATATATCTTTATAAGACCATTTCAACTAGATACAAATAAACTATTGGCTTACAAAATAAAATAAAGCCATACTTTGGTTTATAATTTTATTTTTTGTGTAGCATACATTCTATATGTATGGTATACAGTGCCAGTAGCTTAGATTTTTTATATAGATTTAGTGAAATATCTCTCTTTTGGCTTTGATGAACTCTTGCCCCCTCCCAATCACTTACAACACACTATTTCTTGATGGCCCTCTTAGGTCATTCAATTGCCCTTTAGTATGTTAGTTGTTTGAAATCACAAAAATTAGTCATCTCATATAGCAATAACATACTGAATTTTCAAGAGTCTACGCCAATTTTAAATGCCTGTACAGGGTGGAACGATAAAATTGTTGTCCTAAAGAAAACAACACTACAGCTTTATTTCAAAACTTTTATTCAAAAAATCAATCATGTAACTTGAATATGTAGTAGAGCTGATATCTGTTCAATGTAGCCATCTTCGGCCTCAATCACCACCTCGATACAGATCCGGAACTGGGAGCATGCATTTTTCACAAACGCCAGCGGGAGCTCGGCGGAATGCGGCGATCAGGCTGGCTTTGGTGTTGCAAGAGGTCATGTTGGTTATGTTCTCAATGTATGACCAAACAAAGTAGTCCAACGGGTTCAGGTCAGAGGAGGTGGGGGGGCAGTGAGAGAAGGGTACAAAGTCGTAGCACTCCTTCTGAAGCCAAGCCTGAGTCTCTTTGGACTTGTTGGCTGGTGCCGAGTCCTGCTGCCACACCTAGGGTCTGCCACTGGCCACCTGATTGCACTAGGGGATCACCACACTCTTCAGCACATCCAGGTACACCTTGATGTTGACTTTCAAGCCGACTTGGTAGATGTGAGGTGGCATGATGTGGCCCTCACTTGAAATCACACCAAAGACCATAACCATAGCTGTAAACTTTGTTTTCATCACCCTGGACATGTCCCTGTTATTTGTGGCAATCCAGATTTGCATTTAGAGGGAGCTGGCAATGGTCCTGTTGCCATAACTTGGATCAGTAGAGACCATAAGTTGTACAGTGGCACATCTCCGATCTCACTCATTGAACATTGTGTCACTTTCAGACATGATAGAAGGCTCCTATCATTCTTGGGATTTGTACACAACTGGCCAATTAGTAGATGGTCTGCGACAAAAAACGGAAATGGAATCGTGTCATCTTTTCTAAGGTGACAATTTTATCGTTCCACCCTGTAAAAAAAAAAAGTTTGGAAACTTATTGAATACACCTGATTGACAGAAAATATTATTTACTAAGCAACTGTAAAAACTGAAAATGAACTCTGCTTGACTTAAACAGGTGACAGAAGCACCACGGAAATGCAGATTTAATAATCATAAAATTTCTTTAAAAAGATTCTATTTGGCTTTGACAAGAAAGCATATTGTACAATTGGGTACAGCTCACAAAACTGACAATAATGCAAAGAAAGTATGTGTAAATGATCAAAGATCATAGAGGATTTTAAGATTTGAAAACAGAGACATATTACTGGGTAGCTCATAATCAAATGGAAGTAGATGAATTATATACATTGTGAGAGAGAGAGAGAAAGAGAGACACGGAGAGACGGAGAGAGAGAGAGAGAGAGAGAGAGAGAGAGAGATGTGACAGGTAGTATAAAGATGTATAACTTGTAATGACTGAAACTATTAAATGCAACAGGTGTATCCACAACCGGTGTTGAGTTTTGCTGACCTTAATTTTATTGGATTTGTATTTTTTAGATGAAGCATTTTTATTATAAAAAGGTTATTTCAATTTACCATATTATTTTCTTATTTATTTTATATCAAAATGTTTTGTCCATCCTTTAACCTGATGATATAGCAGCAGGAACATAATAAAAACAACTTAGATCAGGATATTTCTTTTGAAAAGAAAAATTGAAAATTATTTCTAAATTAAGTGTCAGGGGTTTTAAACACAAGCAATGCAGTCTTGAAAATAAACTCTGTACAAAGGAAGAAATTGCTCTTTACCATCATGTCATATTTCAAGTAAATATTCTAATGTTTAGTTGATGCAGTCTTTTTTCCTTTATTGTTCAAAATTCTTGCTACTTTTTTTACATCTAGTTCATTTACTTCTATTCAAACTTAAATTTTAATGGCGATATTTTATTTTTGATTTGCTCCTCTTCAGCCACCATTCAGCATTCTTCCACTCAGTCATGTATAGGATCAACTTAATTTTATCTCATACAATGGTTACAGCAAAGGGCTGGCAATTAAGAGGTTTGCATTCAGATAAAAAATAGAAAAAACATTTATTATTTCTATGAAGAAAATAGAGGTCATGAGTCCCTAGTTGATATACCTAATTTTAAAGTATGAAAGTCCTACCTGATTCATAAATGTTTATGTTGCATTATTTTTTTGATCGAAAGGGTTTGTCTTTGTTGTTAGTCTTCACTAGAAAAACAAACAATAATTGCTAATTTTTCTGAATTTCAAACTTTTGACAGTATGGACCTCTCTGAGCAACTCAGCAAGGAAAGTTGACTGGCTGACATGTTTTTTCTTCTTATTAACTATGTAGTGCATTCAATAAGTTTCTTTTTTTTGGTATTGGCATTTAAAATTGTCATAGATTCTTGAAAATTCAGTATGTTATTGCTATATATCTTATAAGATGACTGACCAATTTTTATGATTTCAGGTTCATAGAAACAGCTACAGCAGGAATTGGAATACACAGCTGGTAACTTTAAAAAATGCAATCTGGACATAAGGACACTTTAGAAGAACGATATGCAATAAAATTCTGTTTTAAACTTGGAAAAAATGCTACAGAAACGTATGGAATGCTTCAGACTGCTTTTGGAGCATCTTGCATGAATGGAGCATGAGTTTTTGAGTGGCATAAGAGATTCAAGGAAGGCAGGGAGTCTATGAGGGATGATGAGAGGTGTGGAAGGAGTAAGGAAGTCAGAACACCAGAGTTGATTGGCCAAAGGATTAGGGTTACTATGATGAGGTTTTAAGGGAGTTCAGGAAGAGATTCCGTCGGAAGAGGCCAGCACTCTTGAAATCAGGTCAGTGGCATTTCCACCAGGACAATGCAACTTCATCCTTGTCACAGACTATTTGACTAAGATGGGTATCAAGACAGTTCCTCATCCTCTCTATTGTCCAGACCTTGCTCCCTGTGACTTTTGGTTATTCCCTAAGCTCAAGGAAAAACTTTGAGGCTGTCATTTTGAGACAATTGAGGAGATGAAAGAGGCTGTGACGAAGGTCATTGACACGCTCACACAAGAGGACTTCCATGGGGTCTTCCAGAAGTTGTTGGAATGGTACAAGTGCATTGCAGCTGGAGGAGATTACTTTGAAGGGGACTAGAGTTGCATGTATGTACTATCAATAAAAGTGGCCATATGAAAAAAGTCGGGAAACTTATTTAATGATCCTCGTATTACAAGGTCTGTTCTTCTCAAATGAGTTGTGTAATTTGTTTTTAGCTTAAAATCCCAGCAAAATTTTACATCACAGATTCTGGTCTATACATAATACAATTTATCTATTTGCTCAAAATTCAGTCTCTTGTACAATTTATTGTTGATTGGTTTCCCCGCTAAGTCATACCTGCTCCTGTAACCTTTTACTTATTATGTAATTAGTTATTTCTTCTCTCTCTACATATAGCCTACTCTTACTATTCTCCTCAGTCTTACCTCTTCTTTTACATAATTAGTTTTTACATTGTTATTCTGAGCTAATATAATTATTTTTAATATTATTATCATTTTACTCTTTGTAAGTTTTTCAACACTCTTTAACTGTTGGTTTTCACAGAAATCTTCAGGAAAATAAGACACCTCATGTTTCCTGGACTCTTTTAAGTATTCAAGCTAATTTTAGCGGTGCTATGGTCTATATGGCTTTGATTCTTCTTCTGGTTTTCAGTTCTCTTTTTCAGGACACAAATTACAGTTGATAATACTGTCGCCTTCATATTCCACAACTTTTTAGTTCTTTGGCAAAGTGCAAGTATTTATCTTTTTGTTTTCTTTTATTTCTACTCTATCATCTGCTGGAAGGCAAAATCCACTCGATTACAAGTTCTTTTCTTTGTATTGATTAACACAAGGTCTTCTGCCTTTGATTGGATATTTTGTATCCCAAAGATGCTAAGGGAATTTTATACATCTCATTTTCTAGAACAGTTTCTGCTTTGTGTGTATACCATTTGTCAGCATTATCAAACTTTAGTCTTTTGTAGAATTCCCAATGAATTACTTTTCCTACCCAGTCATACCTAGTCTTCTATTCTTTCTGTGCCAATTTGATAAGTTTCTTTATTGTGTGATCATCATTTTATCTTTGTCACCACTTGCTATTTTTCTGCTTATTATCATTTTTTACTTCTTATGGCATTATTTTGTGCCAGTGACAGTGATACCAGTTGTAATTTGTTCCCTTGGAATGATTCCCAAAGATCTTAAAAAGAGAATTAAGAAACTGTAAATCAGAAGAAGAATCAAGAGCATTCAAACCACAGCTCTGCTAGAATTCATAGAAGAGTTTTAAGGACTGGCGGAGGCTCACTGTCACTCAGAGATTCAATTTCTATTCACAGTTCCTCTACTTAGCCATATCTTGATAATATCATGTGCAATTTCCTTAGTTTGTCATTTGAATTATCCACATTGTTTTACTTCCAATTTTTGTTTTCTAGATTTTTTTCCTGTTTGTCTTTAATTATTTCTGTTGTTATTGCTGTTACTGCCTTCTGTAATCAGCCTGTGCATTTTTTGTACATTTTTTTTTACATTTTTTGAGTTCCACTAAACGCTAATTACAGGCAAATCCTCTTCCACCTTCTTTTCTTGACACAGAGAGTCTGTCTATGTTATCCCTCATGCATCGTCATCTGTGATATATATGTCTGTGTCCCTTTCTTATCTCTGTTAAAATGGTCCACAGTAACTTAAAAGGAAAACTGCCCAGGTATTAATTTCTTTGACAAGATTTCTACTGCTGAGTTTGGTTGCAAGGGTTTTTTTGTTCTTCTGAGGTACTCTGTTTTTATTTTTTTCCTTTATATCTATTTGCTTGATAGTATCCACTTCTACTATTTCAAGGTATTTATAGTTTTATTTTTCTTCAAGTGTTCTAATGCTTTCTGGATTTGGCAGTTCTTTTCCTTCTGCTGTTTTCCTTTTTGCTTTTTTATTATAAGCACAAGACATTTTTCAATACCCAATTTCTATTTCTATATCTTTACTGATTGTAATAGTTTGTATAAGAGTTTCTAGTTCTTTTTCATTTTCGGCAAATATCTTAATGTCGTTCAGTGGTTTATCTTTTCCTTTGTAAATTTGTAACATTCTTTGCATTTTCTTTGTATATGATTTATTGACATTATTGCTATAATAAATAGTGGTGATAATGAGTGTTCCTGGAAGATACCTCTTAAGATTTTTACCTCCGTCAGGTGTTGTCCTCCTGCAGCTAGTTCCAATCTCTAGTTTTCCATTGTTCTTATTATGATGGCCTGAACATTTTATTATTATTCAAGTTTTTCATGCCAAGTATTCCTGATAGTCAATGCTGATTTCTCTTTTTACATGTCTTTTTCATGGCCATGTCCAGATCTTTTTTGTGATTCCTTTGATTGGTCTTTTAAATTCTATAGAGTCAATTTTCTTTCCATTTTTTTACTTATTTAATTGTTTTTGTTGAATTCTCTTTGGTTTTTTGTTGCCTTTTTCATCAGTTGCTTTGTAATTTCATGTATTTGTCATGATCCTTTTCTTGTGATTACTTCCATTTTTCCCTTTTTTGATTAACAAAGTAAGACTTTTTATATTTTCTAAGATGATAACTTTGCTTTATCAATATTTACTTCATATCTTTCAATAAATGTCATCATTAATTCTTATTCTTTAACATAAACCATCTCTTCATCACCCTCTGATTTTAATGATTGATATTAATGTCAATTATTCTATAACGTCTGATAAAAACTCTTCACACAATAAAAAGTAATGTTAACCATTTGTAAAAAAAGAAGCAATTTCAGGAACACTTCAAAAAGCTTAAAGCATTTCTTTTTTTTTAAATTAATTATTTCATTGATTAATCTTTGTTTATTAAAATTTAAATAATTTTTTTAGCTAAGTTCTCTCCTTACCCAGTTGGCAGGGGTTGTAGAATACATTAACTGCATCTCTACAATGGAATAAGACCCAACCCTACCCAATATGTGTTCTGGATATGACACTAAACTGCATCTGATAGTGAAGCTCCAGTCCTGAAGCTTTGGGTAATAAGGAGTAGCCCTACATTGCCATTACTCCCATTCTGGCTGGAGCAGAAGTACCTGATGAAGTCCATCAATGAGTCACATAGAAATATTTAATCATTTATGTGAGACCATTTAACTGAGTGCAAACAAATGAGCTGTTGCTTATTTAAAAATGTTACCAGCAGACTATTCATTTACAAATTATATATACTTAATATATATATGTATAAATAGGACTGAGCATTAAATAACCTACAAGAGTTGATATGCCACAACCAACCTAACTTCTCTCCCTCGGATTCTAGTTTATATTGTGATGACCTGCGGTATAATAGTTATTGTTGCAGGAAATGTCCTTAGAAAAAGCATAAATTCATCTATTCTTCTCCCACCCCAGCTGGGGATATGTTCAAGGAGATGGGGGTGCAGAAATGTTCATAGTCTAAAAAGCTCATAAGATGGCATTATATCTGCTGTTGATGACCTTTTGATCAATATGATCCAAACATTTCAACCACAATGGAAGAAGTGTACAGACTGCCAGGCAGATTATATTGAAAAATAAACTTTCCATGAGACTATCTTGGTCAGCTCATGAACTTTTCAGCTGACCGTAGGACAAACTAGTTATTTAGCCTTGCTATGGTAACTAGTCTTGGAGAAGGAAAAGTCTGAATTTAAACCACTTTAAAGAATTGACCTTGAGTTCTGCTCTGATTGTGGCGGAGGGGTTGGTAAATACATAGTAACCAAAATTTTCCATATATGTAACATAAGACATCAAAAGATTTTTGTTAGCCCAGTAGCATAAAAATGCCCTAAATTAGAGAATAAATAATTTCCTGTCCAGTTTGCAGCTAAGTAATAATAGTATGGGGATCTGTATTTATGCACACCCTGATAACCTATATGATAATTCAGTTCATCTTGTGATATGTCTTCAGGTATAATGATTATGAAGGTTCTATTTTTTCATATTACCAGAATGATCCGGTTTCTCAAATAAGATGATTCCAAATAAATTAAATACTTTTATAAGGTAGTTTGCCTTATTTATCTATTCACTTATTAACAAATAATTGTAATATCAATTCTGTCAATATGAAGTAACTTGGCAGTCTGTTTTTTTTGTTGCTCACTATAGTTAGCCTTCAAATGAATGAATTGATAATTCTAATCAGGACCAAATAAGGTTTAAGGAAAAGAAATCCCTTCTTTAAGGAACAGAAATCCCTTTTTTTGATTTACAGTCTAATCATCTAAATGAGTGGCAAGATAATCTGATATTGCTAAGGATTAATTTATGTAAGCTTATTTTAAAATTTTAGATAAACACATTTTTACTTTCATATGAAACTTTCATATGAATTTTCAGGAATATTGGAGTGCTTTGTTTGAGGCATTTGTTGCTTTTTGTTGCTAAATTGGCCTAATCTTTTGTTCCTCTATTATTATTTGATAAAATTAAAATCATAATTGAAAAAAATCAACAAAACTATATAGAATTAAAAAATAAGAATAAAAATTGTATGAAATCTTACATCTCTGTGCTGATAACTGTTAAGATAACCTGTTCATGCTTTTATTTTGCTCTCTATCTTTCTCTCTCTCTTTCTCTTTCTCTCTCTCTCTCTCTCTCTCTCTCTCTCTCTCTCTCTCTATGTATATATATATATATATGTATATATATATATATATATGTGTGTGTGTGTGTGTGTGTGTGTGTGTGTGTGTGTATGTATATATATATGTGTGTATATATATATATATACACACACACACACATATATATACACACATATATATATGTGGAGAGGCATGTACACAGATATATACATCTATAAATATGCTAACAACTTCAAAACAATAGACAAAAAAATGTCAATTGTGCCACTAAATATAAAATATTTGATTTTTAAAAAATATTTTCATTTAAAGAAATGCATTTTTTCATCCAATATGATACATGGGAAAAAACTGCATTTCATTATTTTTTGTAATTTTATCACTAAAGATATGTTCGAACTTATTCATACCTATGCTATATATCTATATCTAATATTGTCAGCTGGGATATATTGTTATCATTACTTGTCAACTAATATATATAAAATGTTTTATATTTGTTTCCTACACACCTATTCACAATTCTTGTCTTTCCTTCCATCTTGCTAAAGTGTTAGTATGTAGAGGAATTGTCATTTTTTATTATTTTTAAAAGAATTTAGAAAAGAATATTAGTTGATAGGATTGTGAAATGAGAAATGTAGTTTCCTTGTATAGAATAAATACAAGAACAATCAGGTACAATTAACAACATATTTTATCGTCTGAGTTAAGGGAATACAAAATGAGTGAATGGAAATGTATATGAAGAAATGTCCTTATCAAGTGTATTTCTACAAGGGTTGGCTGAGAAGTTCATTGACTGAAAAAGATACTTTCATGGAATGTGACCGAATAAAGTTAATTTTTAAACATAGTCTCCTTTGCAATCCACTCATTTCTTCCACTGATGTTGGAGAGGATGAATCCGATTGGCCAAAAAAGTCATCAACTGCTGTTATGACATCATCATATGAACTTTTCTTCCTATGAACCTTTCAACCCAAACTTGTGAGTAAGAGACATTTTTGAGACGTATTCTTAAGTTGTTGATTGTGTGGAATGAAATAATTCTGAGAGAAGCAAGTAAACTTAAGACACTGTATGCTGTTTTATTCTGTGGTATCATGTTCAGAGTGACACAAGGTTAGCCGGGAATAAAGTCATCCCTCAGAGAAGTACTAGAATATGCCCTGGTGTCTAAGCAATTCTGTGAAGAAAGATAATGAGATCTTTGGGCTCCCTTCTTATATAATGCTTTGACAAGACCTTTGGCAGTCAATGGCAGAAATTCTTTGGCAGACAATTCTAGTAATCTGGCAAGTATGTCACAGACATAGTCATTTCTAGAGTTTTCCTTTAAATAAACCAACGGAATAATTTTGTGCATAACAGTAGACTGACAGATTTGTGTGTGTGTGTGTGTGTGTGTGTGTGCGTGTGTGTGTGTGTGTGTGTGTAAGAAGGGGTATTCACTACTATGGATGAAAGGTTGAATTCTATGAAAATTTGAAATGCAAGATTTACTGGCAGTGATGAATATTTCAATGAAAGTTTGAGTGCCTATGGTTTTGCAGCTATTTAATCAAAACTCGTTAGAAGAATCAGGAGGAGTAACTTGTATGGAAGGAAATAAAGGATAAAACAGAATCAGACAACATTTTTGAAAGGGGCAAAAATATCTCAAGTCATGCAATCAAACTGTTTCGAATAACAAAGCCTAATGGTTGAGTGTGATATTGTCTGGCCATTCAGGATTCCTACTAATCATGAATGACCTCCAAGGTCATGATTTATTGAAGAGTTTGTTAAAGATGTATATCAGGGATGCCTATCAATATTGATATACAATCAAGTATATGGAGTAGTTATTTATGTATCAGTGGCTGGTGTTCAAGCCTCAGTAAAAAAAAAAAAAATTGAATATCGATTATCGAAACCATTTCCAGCTATATTCATCTTGTAACAGAATAAACTAAGATCAGTATATATCAATAAATATACATATGTATATGTGTGTCCATAATAATAATAATAATAATAATAATAATAATAATGATATATATATATACATATATATATATATATATATATATACTGAATATTTGAAAACAGAATATATTCTTATGGATCTATCTATCTATCTATCTATCTATCTGTTTAAATTTCTGAGATGAAGCTTGATAATTTCTATCATTTAGTGCATTCAGACTATTGTCTTCTTCTTTATTGTTATATTCACAATGTTTTAGCCAATGTATCCTTTGTCCTACTTCACATGTTTCATGTCGAACTTGGGAGCCTATATGGAACTTCAAACCAAACCCTTTATTTAATCCATGGGAGTTGAGTGTTTTAATTTCAATTAACCATAACCAGGTACAAGTGTTAAGCTATAGTAAGTATTCTTGTTATTTACCAGGAGTTGGGACTGAACCTACAAACGCCACATAGAAGCACTTTTAACCAAACACCTATATCTGGTCCACATTGTGTCCTGCTCATAATACAGAGTGAATTTTTGGGACTTATAAATCTTATGTCTTTATAAACAATTTATTACTTTTATGTATGATTTTAAACTTAGTTCATATTGCAAATTTTTTTCTATACCAGGTCTGTTCAACAGGTCACTGTAGCCCAACATATTTGCTACTTCTTAAAGATGTCTTATTCTCCAGTGTTCTACTCAATCTATAATTTCAACTTCATCCCGTAAGGCCAGATGGGTTGCCTTTTCTTTATATACGTGATCAATCATACCTGACTTTTTAATGTCACCCCAACATATTGTCTTTTTAAAAGTTCCTCATGCCTTACTTTTTGTCTGGTGAAGGTTGGCTTTTGATAAACAGATGACCTGATTTTTTTCTCTGCATTACTTATTAATACATCTACAAAGGATAATCTGTTGTCTTGTTCTTTCTCTTGATTCAGCAGTGTTCAAATGTCTTCCTGATGAGGCCAGGGAATGAATGTATAATCCACATATCTAAGGCACTATGATGACTTTAGTGATGTAGATCCAAATGCCATTTCTTTGGAGTATTCTATGTATATAGTGGCCAATACTGGTGACAACAGGGATCCCATAGCCAGTCCTTCTTCTTGTCAGTATATGTCAGACCCCATCCTGAAGTAGGTCATTTACTCACAGAAAGTCCACATCTTCATCAGGTTTTCTATTGGGCTACGATTGCATTATTCCAGGAAAGGCCAACTTATCCTGTACCTCTATTAATGTCTCATCATTGGGTACCCTCGTGAATAGCACATCTAGACTCACCATCTGGTTGGAATAAATGGGTGCATTACTGATTTTTTCCATGAAGTTGGCAGCATTCTTGACAGATGATAACTTACTCATTAGTGGGGTGACTATCTCCACAAGAAAATGGCTATATTGGTGACATGCTGAACCTTTATGGCTGACAATGGGTCTTAATGGAATTTTATCCTTATGAATCTTAGGCCATAGGAGGATCATTAAATAAGTTTTCAGACTTTTTTTCATATGGACACATTTATTGATAGTACACACATGAAACTCTGGTCCACTTCAAAGTAATCTCCTCTGGCTGCAATGTACTTGTTGTACCATTCCAACAACTTCTGGAAGGCCCCATCGAAGTCCTCTTGTGTGAGCATATCAAAGACTTTCGTCACAGCCCTTTTCATCTCTTCAATTGTCTCATAACGACAGCCTCTAAGATTAGGGAATAATCAAAAGTCACAGTGAGCAAGGTCTGGACTATTGGGAGGCTGAGGAACTGTCTTGATGCCCATCTTAGTCAAATAGTCTGTGACAAGGATGGAGTTGTGGACTGGTGCATTGTTCTGGTGGAAATGCCACTGACCCAATTTTAAGAGTGCTGGCCTCTTCTGACAGAATCTCTTCCTGAACTCCCTTAAAACCTCATCATGGTAACCCTAACCCAAACCCTTTGGCCAATCAACTCTGGTGTTCTGACTTCTTTACTCCTCCCACACCTCTTATCATCCCTCCCAGACTCCCTGCCTTCCTTGAATCTCTTATGCCACTCAAAAACTCATGCTCCATTCATGCAAGATGCTCCAAAAGCAGTCTGATGCATTCCATATTTTTCTGAGGCATTTTTTCCAAGTTTAAAACAGAGTTATATTGCATATCGTTCTTCTAAAGTGTCCTCACCTCCAGATTGCATTTTTGAAAATCACCAGCAGTGACAATCAGGCTTTAGTTGGGTGCATTCCAATTCCTGCGTTAGCTTTTCCTTTGAACCAGAAATCATAAAAATTGGTCAGTCATCTCGTAAGATGTATAGCAATAACATTCTGAATTTTTAAGAATCTACAACAATTTTAAATGCCTGTATAAAAAATATCTGGAAACTTATACACCACTTATATGTGTGGTATCTGGCAAAAATGTTGCATTCGTGGTCTATATAAGATGTGGTATAAGATATTTGTTCTTTTGAAGGATCTATGACAGCTTCCTTTCTGTTTTCATGGTTGGATCCTTTTTTACTTTACAGTAGCCACCATTGCCAATCAGGTCTGCAAATTTGTTGGAATATTCCACCTTATCCATTATTGCAATAGCCTTTGTCTGCTGGTTGGATTATGATGTTTTCATCACTCTTTTACAATTTGAAGGCAAGTCTTTCTTCATTTGAGATGTTTGGTTTTGGAAGCTTTGATTTCTCTAATGCTTTTCCTCTCTCCATCATAGCTCATCTGCCTAAATGTTAGGAAGTTTCAAAGCAGCCTCTTTGATTGGGGTTATCACATCTGAGTAGGGGATCTGCTTAATTGTCGTGGTGAATTTGTGTTCCTTATTTACCAATGACTCCTCAGAGGTAATTAGCTGGCATTTACTGATGCTAGCAATGGCTTTCACTGGTAAGTAATAAGTTTGTGCTTTCATATCTTGGGTTTTTATCTTTTCCAACTTCATAATTTAGCATCAATTGACCTTGTAAAATTCCTTCTTGTAAGATTTGTCCAAATATTGTTGGATTCAGGTTCCATCTTCAATCAGAGATATTCTTTCCAGGAACAGAGCAAACTTGCTTGAGAATTTAGACCATAATTGATGTTTCCTCCTGTGGTTATTGTGTATTCTATCTTGGACCAGCTCTGGCCTTACTCTTTTTGCACCCATTATGCTCTCCTGAAATTAATCAGTAATTTCAATGTTAATTCTGGGAGAACTAGCTTGAGATCTTGGCATCAATATAAAGTGTTTCATGATTCATGCCAGTTTTTTATATAGTCTTTCTAATTGTTTCCATTGATGCATTATATCAGGTCTTACCATAGATTAAATAAAGTGTTCTTTTTGAAGCTCTGTATAGGCTCCAAAGTTTGAATTGAAACACCTGATGAAGGCCAAAAATGTGCTGGCCAAAGCATTGTGAATATAATGATAAAGATGAAGGTAATAATCCAAGTATTCTTAATTATAAAAAAAATCTTTCTGTTGATATCTATTTATCTCTTCATATCTCATTGTGTTTATATCTATCTCAGTCTGTTCTTATCTATCTCTCTATCTATCAATCTATCTCTCTATCTCAGTTCCTTTATATCTATCTATTATGTTCAAAATTTGCACATTTTCTTCATAACTATATCTTTTCATATATTATTGAGTACAAATCATCATATCCCATTCTTTTCATGTCTATCTATTTCTCTCTCTCTCTCTCTCTCTTCATATATATATATATATATATATATATCAGTCTGTTTATAACTATCTATTTACCATATTCATATTTATCCAATCTATCTATGTATCTATCTCTCTATATATAATAATATTAATTAAAGCAGGTTTGGTTTATTTTGGTTGTGTTTAATGGGTTATTTAATGCATAATTTATTCATATATATATATATATATATATATATATATATATATATATATATATATATGATTTGTAAGAGCAAGCAGCAATGAACTATTTGTTTACACACAGTTGAAATGTTTCAAGTATTGCTATTTATTGTTTGCACACAGTTAAATGCTTTCAAGTATAGTAAATAATTAAAAAGTTCTATCTAACTCATAGATGTGTTCCTAGCTATTACTACTACCCTGAGTCAGAGTGGAGTAGGGAGCAATGCCAATGAAGGGATACTCCACATTACCCAAATCTTCAAGACTGGAGCCTCCCTATCAGATGGTTAAGTGTCATATCCAGGACACTCACAGATCGGGGCGAGGGGTACCTCTCTACAGAGATGCACTTGGTATATTCTACTGCCTGAGCTGACTAGGCTAAAAGAAGCAGGATAATGATAATCTTTTATTATTGCAAAATAGTATTGGCTTTTATGTTTAATCCTGTTCTTTTGGAATCAATGTCTTTTATGTTTCCACTCACTCTGGAAATAACAGTGAAAGAGAGAGGAAGACAAGAGAGAGAGAGAGAGAGAGAGAGAGAGAGAGAGAGAGGTGGGGATGGGGTCGAGGTTGATTGAAATGTGACAGGACTTGAAACATCTTGTGGTTGTCCTGCTCTCCCGCTCTGGCTTGACACATGGCATCCTTTTGCCTTGTCATTTTGCTGTCTGTGTTCTGTCTGATGTATTTTGTCTGTGTGACAAGCAGAAAAAGATGGAGGCAATGAAAGGTTGCCATCATCTTGCCTTGTCATCTGCTTGTCTAGATGGAATTCTATTGTAGGCAATAAAATATGGCATTTAGGGAATCCAGAGAGACTTAGCTCAATGCTTACCACAGCAAATACATACATACATACATACATACATACATACATACATACATACAGGAAAACATCATCATTTATTATTAACCACATACCTACCAATGTTTTTAAGTTGATTTTATCAAACTATACAACATTAAAATACTAACAAGAATGAAATTGCAATACCTCTGTATACCTACACACACACACATATATATATATATGTTTTGGACTATGTATTCAAATTTTAAATTCAAGAGTTTAAATACAACAGAGTTTGGTAGTTAATAATAATCATAATATCCCTTTTAATTGTATGATGTTTTGCTAAAACGAACAAAATCCTGGTATCCATCTTGGCCAAAAAACATAAGAAAGAGTTAGTTTTGTTGGTTTTTTGTTTAATGGCATATCAAAATTCATGAATTATTTAACACCAAAGCTATCCTTATTGGAGAGAAGTGGTACTATTTAACCCATAGCTGGAGGGATAAAGGGTTACATATCTTTTCCCAAGGTTATTTGTCCGAAAGTAAACACAATAGCATGACTGGAGCTTGAACTTGCTTACTATGATGTTGCAGTCCAGCATATTAGCCAATATGAAATGGGGATTCCAATAAGTAAGAAAGAAAGAAAGAACTAGAGAGAGAGGATGTAACATTGTTATACATCAGATACCTATCATCTGTTTCAGCAGATTTGAAGGATGGCCAAACAAAAGAAAAGGAAAAGAATGAAAAGGAAGCAAGAGAAAGAAATAAATCAGTGATGAATAGAAATTGAGAGGGAAATGAATAAAATAAGAAAATTAACTTTTTATAAAAAATCCTTAGAGGTGTACTAAACTATGGCAAAATTGCATGTGCTTGAAACCTTAAAGGAGGGTTAATCTGCCTTTTTATAGGTTTTATTTTTCATACAGCCATGAGACTATTTATCCTCCTTATCTGGTTAGCTTTATCTAGTTTAGCTATTGACTACTCAGACATGTAGCATTGGGTTACATGGTATCAGAAGCACTCATCAAGCAATCATTCCAAGTAAAATGGGTCACTTTGTGTTACACAGAACTAGAAGAGAAGAATCTTTGATCTGACTGACCTCCCTTCACTATCAACTATAATGATGAGTTAGCACTCAGAACTTTGTAAAATATCTTGCAATGAGATAGAGTGCTGGGAGAAGTGATTTTGTTCCTTTTCCAAAGGCATTAGCCCAAATTAACATGATCAAATTTAACTGAAATTTGAGCTGAGCTTTCTATACACTTAGAACAAGAAATAAACCCATATTAATGGTTTGGCGATAGGCAGGCAAGTCTTCTCAGAAGGTAAAATTCAATTAGAGGATGACAATTTTATTATGTGAGCTCATGCTTAAAATGTTAGTTTTAAGAGTGAACTTATCCCTTCTGGGAAGATTTGTCTCTATTACATCTGTAGGGGAATTATTTATTTGAAAAATCATAGAATTTTTACATTTGTCTCACCTGACTTAATTGATATATAGATAGTATTAAGTTGATTCAAAAGTTTATCATGACAGTGTAAGAGAAATCTTAGAAGTGTCTTTGAACTTTACTCTGCTCTTCATTGCTTATACCATCAGACAAGAGTTATAATTAGAAACTGTAGGAAAAATTCAGAAGCCATAAAAATGGGTTCCTCATGAACCAAAATTTTATCATACAACATGTGAGAACACATACAATTCCTTGTCCTCATCAGCCACCAATCAAGGGTGATGCCACAGTTTCAGTGGGTATGGTGGTACTGTCACACCTGAACAGCTTTTGTCACTGGATAGGGTATTAAGACAAACAGAGCTAAAGTTTGCTTTTTTATGACTATTAATTTTCATTTGTGTTTTCCTTCTTTTTGATTTTAGTTGTTTTCATTATTGCCTCTCAGGTTGTTATTTTTATGATAGAAAGAAACTGTGTATATTACAAACAACAACAAAGGAAAATTACTTGGTGAAACTCAAACTTCTGCTTTAGGAAAGCCTGATTATCCATACAAGATACTTTACCAACTAAACTATGAGAGCCATTGGTATAGCAGAAATCTATACCTCCAGCTGTACAAACCCATCTAATCTGTTAGCACCATGTTTACCATTGTTTTTGCACACTTGTCATCTTAATTGTATTTTTCATTTATTTTGATTTTTAAGAGAAAGTACTGGCAATCATTACAATCAATAATATTAATAGAATAAGACATGAATACATGTGTTTGAAAATTATGCCCTGTCATCACTTCAGATAAATAATGAACAATTAGATTTTGATTTTTTTGAAAGAAAAAGAAAAAAAAGAACTCTTCTCCGAACAGACGAAATGGAAAAATATATTAAGAAAGCAAAGCAAAGAAAGAAAGAAAGCAAAAAAAGAAAACAAAAAAAAGAGAGAGAAAGAGAGAAAGTGTGAATGCTACACATCAGATGCATATCATCTGCTTCAAAAGAATTGAAGAAAGGAGGAACAAAAGGAAAAAAAAGAAAGGAAAGAAAGAGACAACTAGAGATAGAGAGAAAATGAGTAAAATGAATTAATGAAGAATGCTTTTGTTTGTACTACTTAACTGTGTAATAAATAATTTTTTTATGTATAGCATTAATCTTTATTCAAATTGTTAACAAAAAGAATTTCCACAGAAAGTACAAGTTTGTTCTCTTTTGTTAGTTTTTCACACTAGAGTTTGAGTGACAACAAGTCTCCTCAAGTCTCCAGGATTCTTCTCAGTATTCTGTCCGATCTCAATAATGCAGTGGTTTGAATGGTCTCCACTCGTCCTATTATTTCCAAGTCCTCCATTCCTTGTACTAATCCTTTGGTGTCTGTACCAAGGGCACCCATTACAATTGGTATTATCATCACTTTCATGTTCCACAGCTTTTTCATTGAAAAGCAAGGTCGAGTTACTTATCCCTCTTTTCACATTCTATTATTATTATTGTTATTGTTATTATCATTATTTGTAGTAGTAGTAGTAGTAGTAGTAATTGTATTTTCCTTCATCTTTTTATTTGTCTTTGTCTTCCTGCTTGTCACAGGGTGAATTCTATTTTCAACAAGATCATGGAATTACATGGTGAAACGATAAAATTGTTGCCCTAGAAAAGACAACATGATTCCATTTCTGTTTAATGAAAACCGGTTTTCTTTTTTGTTGCAGACCGTCTACTAGTTGGCCAGTTGTGTACTAATCACAAGAGTGATAGCAGCCTTCTATCATGTCTAAAAGGGACACAATGTTCAACAAGTGAGATCAGAGATGCGCTGCTGCACAACTCATGCTCTCTACCGATCCAAATTATGACAACAGGACCATTGCCAATCTGGATTGCCACGAATAACAGGGACGTGCCCAGAGTGATGAAAACAAAGTTTCTGGCTTTGGTTATGGTCTTTGGTGTGGTTTCAAGTGAAGGTCACATCATGCCACCTCACATCTTTGAAGTCAGCTTGAAAGTCAACACCAAAGTGTACCTGGATGTGCTGAAGAGTATGGTGATCCCCTGGTGCAATCAGGTGGCCAGTGGCAGACCCTGGGTGTGGTAGCAAGACTCGGCGCCGGCCCACAAGTCCAAAGAGACTCAGGCTTGGCTTCAGAAGGAGTGCTATGACTTTGTACCCTTCTCTCACTGGCTCCCCCTCCTCCCCTAACCTTAACCCGCTGAACTACTTTGTTTGGTCATACATCGAGAACATCACTAACATGACCTCCCACAATGCCAAAGCCAGCCTGATCACTGCCATCTGCCGAGTATTCACTGAGCTCCCGCCGGCGCTTGTAGAAAAGGCATGCTCCCACTTCCGGATTTGTATTGAGGCGGTGATTGAGGTTGAAGGTGACTACATTGAATAGATGTCAGCTCTACAACATAATCAAGTTACCTGAATTGATTTTTTCAATAAAAGTTTTAAAATAAAGCTGTAGTGTTGTTTTCTTTAGGAAGACAATTTTATCGTTCAACCCTGTAGAATGAGAAAATTTTTCATATAAAATATGTGTGAGTGTGTGTGTGTGTGTGTGTGTGTGTGTGTGTGTGTGTGTGTGTGTGTGTGTGTCACTAATTTTTCTCAAACAATTCAAAGATATAAAATGCTCCTAAAAAAATTAATCAATGAAAAAAATCAAAATATTCTTTTAGGATGGAAAGTACAATTCAACTGTAAAATTATTGAAAACAAGAGAAAATAATGATTGTTTAAAATTATTCAAACAAAAAACTTTATTAAAAAACGCTGGACACATTTGCATCTAGCATATTCATATTTACAAGCTCTAAAATGGAGGCAGGCTTAGCATAATTGTTATCATCACCGACAATGAAATAGACAGTCTAAGTTTGAATCTTGAGCAAGACTGTTGACATATCATTTCATGCTAATGCCCTTGAGAAAGACATGAATCAATCTATTCTCCCCAAACTATGGGTAAATAGTTGGGTAGACTAGGTTCTTTTGCTATAGTTAGGCATTCAGTATTGAAGAACTCCAAAATCAAACCAGCTTTATTCTACTTCAAAATTAACCTTGTATCACAACCTACACATGATGTCAAGGTTAAGTAAATACATACATGTACAATGGTATACATATATTCATATGCATATATACACAGAGATATTACCATGTAAGAATGGTTGTTTCAAAACATGATGCATCAGCCAATTTTTCAAGAACATTTATTTGATTTATAAGATTTAACTAAAGTTCTTCACTTTTAAAGGAGCTTTATATTTACCGAGAAAAAATGGCTATGCTACAATCAAGGTGAATGATATTGTTGAAAAATATGCAAGATAAAAAATGTTGAAATGTCCTATACATCATTGATATTATAGGACTTAAAATTGATCAATCCATCACACACACACACACACACACACACACACACACACACACACATATATATATATACAGAAATGGCAATAATGGAAATAAAAGAATTTCCATAAAAAAAGTGCTTGATACACACACACACACACACACACACACACACACACACACACACAGATAGATATTTTGATAGATAGATATACATTTAAGTACATATATACATATACATATGTTTACATGAATGCATTTATATACTGACTTATGCATCATACACCCACACAAACATGCAGAGCTATTCATAATAAAAGTAAAGTTGGCGACTATAGTCGAGGGTAACCCAAAGGCTCCCTTTTCGATAGCTACTACACCAATGTGTAGAGGAGGGCACTACTCCTTTCCCTGGATGGCTCTACTTTACCCTTGATCCGTACCTTATAATGCTGAGTGTTAAGCAAGGAGGCATCAAGTACCATTTTTTGAGTCTTTGGTATGACTCGACCTGGGATTGAACCCAGGTCTCCCGGGCCATTGGCGAACATATATATATATATATATATATATATATATATATATATATATATATATATTCATAATAGGTGCATATATATATATATATAAATATATATATGTATACATGTGTGTATATATATATATATATATATATATATATATATATATATATATGTTTACTTATGGGTGTATGTCTGTGCTAAGGAGACATATAAATGTAAAAGTACATGTATATATACATATGTATAAATGTAAAGGTACATGCGTATATATATATATATATATATATATATATATATATATATATATATATATATATATATATATATATATATATATATATATATATTACTTTAATGTACTTACTGACCATGGATAATTGTGTTTATAGAATACATGGATAGAAACATATTCATGCACATGAATATGCTGATATGAATATATATGTTTCTATCCTCCTATCATGAGAACTGAAATGAGACTGAAAAATTAGACTCAAATATTTCGTTTTCTTACCTCAACCCAAAATTTATTCATGCATTTCTTTCTATATCAATCTATCAATCTATGATTGTTGCATATTTGGGCTGCAATCATTCTTTGATGTATGTTTCATTGAAGATGACTGAGAAGGAGTACTTTATATATTTCTATTTGATTTTTTTCATGTATGTACAAGTGAAATTGTTTTGAGATGAAGTGTTTGCTGTGTTATTGTATTGGTAGCGCTAGAATTGATTGGCCAAAGTGTTAGGGTTAGGGTTACTATGCTGAGGTTTTAAGGGAGTTCAGGAAGAGATTCCGTCAGAAGAGGCCAGTACTCTTGAAATCGGGTCAGCGGCATTTCCAGCAGGACAATGCACCAGTCCACAACTCCATCCTTGTCACAGACTATTTGACCAAGATGGGCATCAACAGAGTTCTTCAACCTCCCTATAGTCCAGACCTTGCTCCCTGTGACTTTTGGTTATTCCCTAAGCTCAGAGGCTGTCTTTATAAGATAATTGAGAAGATGAAAGAGGCCATGACCAAGGTCATTGACATGCTCACACAAGAGGACTTCCATGGGGCCTTCTAGAAGTTGTTGGAACAGTACAAAAAGTGCATTGCAGCCGGAGGAGATTACTTCAAAGTGGACTTGAGTTTCATGTGTGTACTACCAATAAAAGTGCCCATACGAAAAAGTCTGGAAACTTATTTAATGATCCTCGTATATGTATGTGTGTGTGGGGGGGTGTATGTGTGAAAAAATGTGTTCACATACATTGTCTATAGGATATATTAGAGATTTCCTTTAAACACTCTTTTTTTTTTTGATAGAAAAATGATCATTTGTGCCTTTTGTTACCCATCATAATTTGTTTAAAAATGGAATAGTTGTATTTGATCCATTTATTTTTTTCTTATATAGCAACCAAACACGGAAGTATCTAATGAAGCTAGTACAAATAATTCTAACCTCTGGATTTTGCATTGCTAACATTGCCTAGTCTTAGTTAATATCTTGATTTGATCTTTATCAACCCAACTTTACGATTAAACAATTTTCAGTGATGAATTCTCTTGCATCAAACTTCCTGAACCACTTTTGAGAAGTTCAGTCATTCACAGAACTTAATCTCTGAACTGCATATTTTTGTGTGTGTTTGAGCTGCATTTAAAATAAATAAAAAGCAATAAAAAATCTAAAATGCAAAAATGCTGTTGACTTTCTTCAATCTTCATTTTTAGAATTAATAAATAAAAATACACCAATAGTAACATTTAAATGACCTCATAAAACAATGAAAAATAAACTTTTTGAATAAAGTTGATTAAAAGTAAATGCTCCTAACAAGTTCTAACAAAACTGGCATGAAAATTTTGCCCATTCAAATCCATCATATCTTACCTTAAAACTGATTGAAGTAAGTTAACAATAATTAAGTGTTTCCCACTGGTGCAAGCAAAGTTGAAGCCACAATTTTGAATCTTTACTTTTTCAAAGATTGGCAAAATACAATCTCCAAAAAAAGTTTTTTTGTCTAGGACTCCTTTGGCCATGTGTCATACTAAAGAAAGATTACCAAATTTTTTCAGTATGCTTGACAAATTAGATTATTATTTATTTTCTAATTATGCTAATAATTGATGTTCAAATCAAAATAAAAGCCAGGATTTGGAAAGGTGATTTTCAAAGTAGGCAAACCTTCTCCACTTGAATGATTGAAATAGCACAATGATCCAACCAGCACTTTTTCCTGTTTGTGTTGGACAAAAATCAGAATAATTAATATTATTAAAAGCATTTTCTATCAAACAAAATAAAACAAAGTTAAATTCAAAATTTTTGAAATGCTTCCATACTGGATTTTTTAATGCTCCAATCAAATATTTATCTAAAGTTTTTAAACTTTTAAAACATTTAAAATTGAAAATTTCTGGATATTTTTAACTTTAATTTTTGGATATATATATATATATATATATATATATATATATATATATATATATATATATATATATATATATATATCCATATATATATATATATATATATATATATATATATATATATGTATATATATATATATATATTACAATAGTTTCTTTTCCTGCCTGATAATTGCCATGTAAAGCTGTATGAAACCAGTGGTTGCAGTTAAGCATCCATGGTACTAAATATATATAAAAACTGATATATATTTATTATATATAAATATATATATATATATATATATATATATATATATATATATATACGTATGTATGTATGTATATGTACAGATACATACATATATACATAAATACATGTAATCTGTATTTATGTATATATTTGTACGCACAAACATATGCTTGATGTTGAGGAGCATAAGAATCAACAAATGGTTTTTAAACAGATAGATAGATAGGTAGATATGTGTGTGTATGTACACACACACACACACACACACACACACACACACTGATTCAAAATGTTACTTAAGAGCATTTTGTGCTAACCCTGTATATTGGTACTTTGATTTTTCTCTCCCTCTCTCTTTCTTTCAAAGAAAATATTCCCACAAGTAAATCTGCTGTATAGATACACACACACTCTCACACTCAGACACTATATATATGTATGGTTAATTATGTATACACACATCTGTGTGTGTTTATATACCTAAGTATACATAAGTTTGATTGGAGAAAATAGAAAAACAAAGTAATCCAAAAGTAATGAATTTATTATGAAGGAAAGTCAATGTCAAAACATTTTAGACTACACTTGTTTCACAATCTTAAAGTCCTGACAAAGGTTTACTAAAACCAAAATGTTTTAATACTGACTTTCCTTCATTTAAATTCATCACTTTTGGATTAATTTGTATTTCTATTTTCTCCATACTGTTGGGTTTATTTCCATTATTTACTTCCCTAAATTTAATTATGAATAGTAAAAAGATTCTATTGATACATATGTTTACCAAAATATGAATATAAAAACATGAATATTACTTGTATGAATGTTTGTTTATTACACAGAATAAAGTTATTGAAAAAAGAACAAGATTAAAAAATATTTGAGAACACAACAAAAATCTGAGGAAGGCTTAAAGAAATGCAGCTGAAATGTGAAAAAACAAACAACAGCATGGAGAAATTAGATCAAACTAACTTCGCGAAATCATTAACAGATAGTGATTGACTGTTTTACTGTTTTGAGAGCCACATGTGACTCTCAGTGTTTCTTGTGACACATTTGAGGGCTAACTCTAATTTGCCTTGAACAGTGAAAGGGTAAACAAACTTCAGATAAGAACATTAGAATGTTTGTTAATCTTTCTTGATTTTACCATTTCTATCTATCTATCTCTCTATCTATCTTAATCTGTTTATACTGATATCTATATTCATTGACATATAGATACATACAAGCATTGCATTGCATATATAAAAATTTACATTTCTTTATAAATATATGATATAAAATGCAAATATTAAAATATGCAAAAATATTCTATTAATGTAAGTGTAAAATATCTGCATATATATGTGTTCATTTCTGAAGAAGATTTTGTTTGCAAATGTTCATTTTTTTGTAGCAGCATGCATTTATAATGTTATAATGTACATGTAGAGCATAAATATTATATAAATGTACATATAAAAAGATAGGCATGCATTTGTGTACATGTGTATTTTTGAATATATATATATATATATATATATATATATATATACAAGGATCATTAAATAAGTTTCCAGACTTTTTTCGTATGGGCACTTTTATTGATAGTACACACATAAAACTCTAGTCCCCTTCAAAGTAATCTCCTCCAGCTGCAATGCACTTGTACCATTCCAACAAATTCTGGAAGGCCCCATGGAAGTCCTCTTGTTTGAGCGTGTCAATGACCTTCGTCACAGCCCCTTTCATCTCAATTGTCTTATAAAGACAGCCCTTGAGCTTAGGGAATAACCAAAAGTCACAGGGAGCAAGGTCTGGACTATAGGGAGGTTAAGGAACTGTGTTGATGCCCATCTTAGTCAAATAGTCTGTGACAAGGATGGAGTTGTGGATTGGTGCATTGTCGAGGTGGAAATTCTACTGACCCGATTTCAAGAGTACTGGCCGCTTCTGACGGAATCTCTTCCTGAACTCCCTTAAAACCTCAACATAGTAACCCTAACCCTAACCCTATGGCCAATTAACTCTGGTGTATTGTCTTCCTTACTCCTTCCACACCTCTCATCATCCCTCATAGACTCCCTGCCTTCCTTGAATATCTTATGCCACTCAAAAACTCATGCTCCATTCATGCAAGATGCTCCAAAAGCAGTCTTAAGCATTCTATATGTTTCTGTGGCATTTTTTCTAAGTTTAAAACAGAATTATATTGCATATCGTTCTTCTAAAGTGTTCTCATATCCAGCTTGCATTTTTGAAATTTACCAGCTGTGACAATCAGGCTTTAGTAGAGTGTATTCCAATTCCTGCTGTAGCTGTTCCTTTGAATCTGAAATCATAAAAATTGGCCAGCCATCTCATAAGATGTATAGCAATAACATACTGAATTTTCATGAGTCTACAACAATTTTAGATGCCTGTATGAAAAAAAGTCTGGAAACTTATTGAATACACAACATATATATATATATATATATATATATATATATATATATATATATATATATATATATATACATGTGTGTGTGTGTGTGTGTGTGTATGTGTGTGTTTATGTGTGTATGTCTATGTATGTATGTGAACAGGCAAGTCTATGTGTGTTATTGGTACATATGTATATTTGTATGTATGTATATGTATGTATGTATATATGTATGTAGTGCAGAGGATGCACAGAATTAAAACTTCCTTAAATTATTTGTTCACAGAAGTTGACATCAGGAACAGAAAATTATCATATTTAAAAGATCAAAGGTTTTCATTAGATCTGAAGTCCAATTATATTTTAATGATTTATGCCTAAAATCAATTTTAATGAGGCATTTTTTGTGCCAGCCAAGTGTTAGAGATTTTAGAATAAAATGAAATATTGACAGTTACTTTCCAGTTGTGGAAATAATCCTAGAAATTGAATTCTTTAATGATTTTATTGTCTGACAAGTTCAAAAAAGACAACTGAGAATTCTTCCAACAGTCAAATGTTATATGTGAACGATAACAATTGTAAAAAGAGACAATTGTATCAACTGACAATTGTAGCATTTGTGACAACTATGACTGCTCCCAAATGACAACTGGGAAAAGCAATCATTGGTATAAACAATTGTTCTACATTGTCTTAATTAAAATTTTGGAAATTTTGGAAAATTGAGAATTGGCAATTGTACATGGTGTGGAAGCAAAATTAGGAATATTCTTGTATAATAAAAACTGATTATTATAAAACAAGATTTAATTTTGATTTTAAAATATAAACAACAAAATAAGAAGATACATACAAAACAGTAGATCTACTCAATATGGCTGCCATTTTTTCAAATATTGTATCAACATGCCTTCAAAACAATTTGAATGCCTTCAAAATAGTTTCTTCACTCATCTTATTCCATTTCTCCTCAATAGCAGTCTTAAGTGAACCTATATTTTGATGGGATGTTGCATTTGTTTTGTTTTCCTAAATGCCCCTAATTGTGTAGTCAAGGGGGGTGGGGTTAAGGTCTGAGCTTAAACCCTGTTTAATTGTTGTCCTGACAGTTTTCTCATGGACTTTCTATTCATTTTGCATGCTTTCTTATTGACATTGTGTGGACCTTTTTAATAGTGGTAGTGAGAGCAGTTAAAAAGTCTTCTTTTCATTTTTTGTTCCATCTTCCACTCCCCCTTTTCCTTAAAAAGATCTTTTTCTGTAAAAATGTTTTTCTTTGCTTTGTATATGGTAGAAAAGGAAACTTTGGCTTGATTCTTCATTGTTTCTTTTCTTGCACCCTCATATTGGACTGACTTTTTTTTTAAAGTGCTTGAATAATTGAGGTAATCATGAAAATTTATAGTTTTTGTTTTTTTAAAAATTGGAAAAATCAGATAAAAAAAATGTTTTCAAAATTATTCCATATTTTGCTTCCAAACCCTATAACTGCAGTAACAACTGTGACAACTAACAATTGTAAGAATTGTGACAACTGAGAATTGTAATAATTGACAACAGGCAGTTGAAAAAGTGATAAAATTTTTTTTGTAAGCTGACAATTGAAATAAGTGACAATTTCATAGAGTGGCAGGTGTCACAATTGTTCCAACTGCCAATTGAGAACTAACAATTAGAATAAGTGACAACTGTAAACAACAAAAGATTATTATGCCAACTACCAAAAGTATGTGCCCTCTAGATGCAGATATTTAAGTTTTAACATAGGTTATATAAGGTTATCTGGTTAAATGGCATATCAACCCTTGATGGTTATTTTTATACCAAATCCTGTTTACAAAAACATATGTTTTTTATTGAATATTTTATAAATAAGATTGTGCAAATAAATGAGTACTGGCTTATTTAAAAATTCATTTAAATGGTTTCAAGTATTGCTATCTAATACTCATAAATCAATATCAATCATTTGTTTGCACTTGTTTAAATGGTTTCAAGTATAGTAAATGATTATATAGTTCTATTTGATCTGTACATGGCATTCTAACAGGTACTATCACTCTGATTTGGAGTGGACCTGCAAGTAATGGCAATGTAGGGGTACTCTACATTACCCAAAGCTCCTGGCTTAGAGTCTCACCATCAGTGAGTGTCTTTTCCAGTATACTTGTTGGGAGGAGGTTTTACCTCTCTGCTGAGTTGCAGTCAGCATATTGTGACGGCAAATTGACTACGATCTCTAAACGGGACTTTATTTTCGCACGTGTGAAGACGGGGCAGGTTGGCACTTGATCCCCTACAGAAATAAGTCCTGTTCAGAGTTCTTTTCTCAGGCAGATAAGAACTGGCATATTACGTGAGGGAATAATTTAGGGCCAGACTGGCCACCGCTGGCAAAGGGGTCCAAAATTTCACACTATCACACACCCACCAGGCCGCTAAACTTCTTTCCCTTAGATAATAGAAGAATACGGGCCTATAGGTCTTAGTTGTAATAATATTAATGTTGTTGTAGTAGTCGGCAACTCCGGTTTCCCGTGTGATACTTTAGGAATTAATAGGACAGTTCTAAGCAAGATAATGTAAGGCGAATAGAAGCTGAAAGGAAAGCATGAAATAATAACATAGACCACATGGTAAAATGAAAATACATAGGTTCTTTACTACGGTTATATATATATATATACGTTCAAAGTGTCAAAAATATATAATAGGATAGTCCATGAA